>LUCH01001970.1:50228-102304 GCA_013368495.1 Paragonimus heterotremus | reverse complement strand
AGCGACTGTTACGGGTGATGCTGCACCTTGATGATCCTTTTTGCAGTCTTCTTGTGGCTTGTCGGTTGTCAAAAAAAAAGCCCTGCACCTGCTACTGAATAGCCGCGGTATCAGTAGTATATTACGATCGCTGAACTCCACTGCACTACTAGTCAACATTGATGCAACAGCGTTGATTTTGATATTAAAATTGCCTAAGAGGAGATATAAAAATAAGCATTGGGGTGCAGTGTGACATGAAATGGTTCTTGGTGCATGATGAACCTGAGTATTGACATCAATGGCAGCTGTGACGTTCTGAGATCAGTGTCGTACACAGATGAGTGTTTTGTATTTAATTACATTGAAGCGTATAATTCATGTATTTGTTTTCCGAATAAACAATCCTTGCGCCATCCACATTCTTGGCTCACAACAATTGGTTAGCCCATGTTTTTCGTTTTCTTTATACCCACTGTTTCCGCATCCTTCAACGTTTAGATAACTGATAAACACTGGCGTAATAGTCTATCGTAAACTCCGACATGTACCTGTACAACCTGCACCATGAAAACCTTTCAAGTCTAGATGTGAGCATGTGCTGTGCTTCCAAAACGCGTTGTCACTTCTTTGAATTCCTTCTTGGGCAATACTATGAAACAGTTTCTTATTTTCAGCGTTTTCAAGATACAGTCGAATCTTGCTGCTGGTATGGAATGTAGATTCTACCAAGTTCTAGATCAAAAGTAAGCCTCACTCGAGTGAGTTCCACTGAGTGATCATTTGTGGTGATCATACCAAGAGTTACGGTCAAATTCTGTCGATATCAGCCAAAACAATGCTGTTCTATTCGTCGTGCATGAAGATGATTAACTAAACAATAGCTCATAGGCTGTAAAGAATGCCACTTAAAATGTCCTCTTTGACCTTCTGAGACAAATTAAACACTTGGACAGCACTACGCTTGATGGGAGTGTATATTTACTTTCAACGGACGACAGTGCATCACGTAAAAACAGTCGTGTGTAACCAGACTACAGACTCAATTTGGTCATATAGTCATCAGGTGCACGTGACGAAACTCCTTTAAAAACGCTTCATTTTTCAGCGGACAGTATGATTTAGACTATGTCATTGTTTAGGTTTGCCATGCTCCCTCGTTTACACATAAATTATCCGCCAGTCAAAACACAATTATCAACCGGAAGTTAAACGTCAGGATTGTGATAACCGTTTAGTAAGCAGTACTGACAATCAAACGATCACCGTGAAATGTTGACAGCGACGTAAATTGCTTGTGGATAGGCCTGGAACATTGTAAATATTGCAGAAAATTATTTCTGAGTTCACTTCAAAGCCAGTGAACAAACGTCAACTGATCCCCTTGGCTCAGAATGACCACTGTGAGCCGGCACGCAAACCTACGAGGAATCTGCATAAATGTGTGAGACCTACTTGACTTAGAGATCCAAGAAGATTGAAAAAATATTGTCAGGAAACAATAGAACACGCCAGTTGGCTTTGAACGACGGAAATCGTGTGGTTAGTAATGATGTCCTAATTTTCTTAGTCGGGAACCGAAGTGGCTTTAGAGCTCGAAGTGGTGAAATGTAATAAAAACACTTGACCAATGCCTTTTTGTCCAGTGTTTTTAAGGATGTTTGTGGAAGGTGGTTATCTGAACTGATCCTACTCCTCCATTTTCTATGGGAGAATGAAACGGTGTCTTATGATTAAGGCTTATCAGCAATTGTTCTCAATCAGAAAAAAAGACACCATTTAAAATCCACAGACGTATCAGTCTGGTCTCTGTAGTACCACTTAGATGGTCGTGTAATGTGGAGGCTTTTAAAACACAGTGAGAGTCAGATCATAGTAGAAACAGGCGTTTCAGATCCAGTCGCCGAGACAGTAACCTTACATTTAGCTGGCGATGACCAGTGGACGGTCGATATTAGCTTCCTCAGCTAACGATCATAGTATTAATGGTCCTGAAAACTGCTTTTAGTTCGGCTGCTCAATATGCTTTCCCGGTCCACCTCTCTTGTACTGGAGCTTTAATAAAATTTGTTAGGTTGTTGAAACCCGGGCACTCGAACGTACGACCCCACTGTGTGCTCGCTTGTCTCTCCGCCTTGTTATCGTTTCGTCTTGGTATTCGTTTCATTCTCGCGTTGACCTCGCCGGTCGAAAATATGCTCTTTGTCTATTCGTTGTGTTATTCTCAGCCGGTCATCTCAGGTTCACTTGATCCTGGCCACTAAAATGTTTTATCCCGTATGCCCTCACGTGACTTAATTTACTAGTGTTGGAACTAGTGTGATCTTCTTTGTCCAGTTAACTCGCTCTATTTGCTTATCCGTTCCTTTTTCCGAAGGCTAATGTTTGCTCTACGATGCCTGGTTAGACACTAGTTAGTGACACGCTCAACTTGGACTCAAACGGTAGTGGGTTGATTAGTTGTCAGAACCCCGATGGTGCTCAGAAGGTCTGGCTACACAGGTGTCTACATCAGCATTCCATACACACGGCGTCGTTCCGTTCCACCGAACGTTCCGTTGCGCAAACGTTCTAATAGTCGTCAATCGCCTCCCTGTGATGCGCGACACTGATAAGACTTGCCCGGTGGACCTAACTGCAAAAACCTCGGAAAACCGACAGACACACGAAATACACATCAACACACTGACTTATGTCTGTAGGTAGTAATTGGGTGAAAGACATTCTGTGCTTTTGGTAGGCTAGCTAAATACCGAACAATGTTTGTCATCCTACGCTGTCTATAGTGTTTAGAGCTAAGTAATGAGCGAATCGCCCGATTTCAGTCGGACCAGTGCGCAGGTCACAGTCTGACTTTCATAATATGTCGTGTAAGTCAAAATTAGGCTGAAGCATATTCTCGCGTGACGCGCTAACTAATTAACGTTAACTGGAGTGTTTAAGCTAGAACACTAGTTTACGGTCAAACAACAGAAATGCTCAGTAACCTGGGCAACTATCGCGTGGAAGTATCAGAGGGTGTGAGTGGAAAGTGTCACTGTTAGGCAAATTGATAGGCTGCATAACATGACAAAAAAAGGCTCCAGCAGGAAAACGAGTACAAGTCAAAACTGGAAAATCCCAGGGCCCACTTCGGTCGAGGGTGTAGAGTACAATATAAAATGGGTGCTGGATAGTCATCTTTGGTGAGTCATATAAATAGATGTGCCACTCAGACACATCTGTTGTCCGCAGACACATAATCAAATCAAGTAAGTAATAGGCTTTCTGCAGCTCAAGAGATGGATTTCCAGCTTTCTTCCCATTCACACAGTTAGTAAAACGGAGGACAGTTAACATAGTTTGCTCGAGTCAGAAACCAAGCGCGATCCTGTTGGAAAATTTAGGGAAACAGTCGCAACTGGTGCCACCTGCGAAAAAATCTCTACATTCAGGTTTGTGGTTGCTTCAGTAATAGGAACGATGTGTTTATTTGAGGTGAACGTTTTAGGGATCTGACAAAAAGTTCAAATTTCTATGACAACATACCAGGGTGACCGACAAGTGAGCAATACATACTGAGATGGAGCACACAAGCTTTAACTAGACGACTAACCAAGTGGCGGGAAATGAAGAGAGAAGTTAAACGTTGGACATAAGACGAAAGCCTTCGAAATTTGGTGGAAACACTAGTAACACGAGGTGACTATATCATGCTGCTCCTCAAAATAAACCCAACTGTGTGGTCTTAGAAGGAAATCGCGATAAGCTTTCAGTACGGACATCGAAGGTTTGACATTCAATAGTAAGTTTCTTAAACTGACTCTTTTTCACAAGCGAAAACAAAATTTCACGATATGTCGAGGGATAACCTGCTGCAGTATGATCAATCTGCTGATTCGAAAAATAAGTTGGATAAGAAACCGAGCTGACTGTCTGTTGCCCAGCATCGTATCTCCTGCATATTTGATTACAAATGTGTAATTGTCTACTGATGTGGAAGCTGTAAAAAATGAAACCAAGAAACAGGGAAGGTACTGTGTCCTGCAGAACATCAGAATCACTGGTGACAGACGATAAGGTTTGACAACCGAAATGAGTAGACTAACCTTGATTTGTAAGGTAACTGCGTGAAAACTCCGCAGTCGAAGTTTGAACTCCAGGTTCTTTGATAAATTGAAATGGTGTTTCCTGCTAAACCCCTCCAAAAATATCGCTGTAGTCTAAGAAACATATGCCCGATGACTGTTGATTTTCCATCAGGCGATGATGGAATAGAATGAACTAAACGAGTGGGAGCGTTCAAGGTTTTGTGAGTGACGATACGTAAACTGACCGGAATTCATAACGTTTACCTGAGGTTCCGTTCAAGCAAGAATGAGTTTTTCAAAAACTTTCGGTGTTGCAGATGTATGGGGAATCGGACAAATTTTAGTCGTTCCTGTTTCAGGAACTAGTGTTATGCATGTCGTCCTCCCATGGTCAGTAATTCTGCACTGTCTGAATCACGGCGTGAATAAATAAGCTGGAATTTGGCGTAAAAATTCCGCTCAATCCTTACAAAAAACAGTGACAGGCCGTCAGGTCTGCTTGCCTTGCTGAATTTCAACCGAATGAATTCTTCGCAAAAGTTTCAGTTTTCAAGTGAAGCAAAAATCTCAGTAAAAAGCGTGAACCTTATGAAAGTTGGGAGGGTGCTATTCAATATCCTATTAAAATTACGGTTGAACTATTTGACAAAAGTCTTTTCGTGATTTGCCAGACCTACTGACAGATTTTGTCATCTAGTATTATGTTGCTATGTACAGAATTTAGACGATTCAACTC
This sequence comes from Paragonimus heterotremus, assembly GCA_013368495.1. Classification (NCBI taxonomy): domain Eukaryota; kingdom Metazoa; phylum Platyhelminthes; class Trematoda; order Plagiorchiida; family Troglotrematidae; genus Paragonimus; species Paragonimus heterotremus. The sequence continues at coordinate 97,519 of LUCH01001970.1, read as the reverse complement.
ATATCTGATAAACTTTGAAATGTATTTGACAGACGATTAATCTTCCGATTCGTGGGCTTTTTCACTTTTCCCCCGCAGTTTTCGAGACAAGGAGAAATGCAGTTTTCTGCCGGATTAAAAATTTCTTCTCAGGGACAGCAAATGTCGAGGCGGAAAGTTAGGTAGCTAGTCATTTGATCACAGTAGTTAGACAAGTCGCCACAACAAAGCAAGTTCAAATCGTAGAACGCTATCATTTCTTTAAGTCAACTGTTGTTGATGGGAAGTGATTGTCGCTGTTTGTGATTCCACGACCTCCGCAACGATTAAGGATTTTGTGGAGTATCTTATCGTAAACTGTGGGAAAGATTCAAGACAGAGTGGTCAGATACACTGGCTAAAACTTATCGGTGAACTGCGAACAGCTAAGTGTTGTTATGAAAGTGTGAATCGAAGTGTACTGTCAAACGTGTGATGTGCAGACAGAAAGTAGTAGGAAAGATTGTATCGATCCAGTTGAAACCATCAGAAACCACACACACTGATCAATCGACAACATTCAAAGGAGCTTTTTAAAAGACATAAACAAAAGAAAAGACATAACACTACACTAATTTGTTGAAGTTTCAATCAGGATCGATTAATTTGGGGGAATAAATCACACCATGGAACACAACAGTAACGTTTCTTTCAGGTATCCCGTTATCCGTCAACCTCGAAATTCGAGTTTCAAAACTAGGTGGCACTAACAGTCAGTAAGGGTTTGACCGTATGGGTAATGTATGTTTGTGGATTCTAAAGAATGCCTCTTCTTATGTACAAAAATGACCTGATATTTAGACCTGAATTGTGATTGCTTACTTCCTGTTCGTTTTGAACTTTTGACCTGGAATCTGACTGGTCATTTCTTGCAGCTTTGAACTTACGATATGTAACCAAAGCTTTAGGGAGATGCAATCGCGGTCGTGTTCAAATGCCGGCATAGAGGAACGGAACAAACTGAACGAATCTGCTGAATGGTTGAAACAGTATAATGCTTACTTAAAAAGCTGGAAATTCGAGAAAGTAGAACTGACCGACTCAATCAAATCAAGAGAGAAAAAACAATCGAATTTCAGGTCATAGCTTGGTAGCAATAGGAAATGACCATTAATATCCATATCAAAGGGCCATAACAACAGGGAACAACTAATCAAAAGTTATACCGAAAGATCAAAGGCAACGGGAATTAGTTATTCTGAAGACGGGTTAAAAGGTCAACTCACTTTCACGTATAATAGCGGATGTTCATCAAACTTTACTAACCTACTCGCGCAGAACCATACTCCCAAATGCTGTCACCTAGCTTGGTAACTAAACGTTCGGAACTTGAATGCCGCCCTCAGCGAACGAAAGAACACCCACACCATCGACCCTAGCTACCGACTCCACCATCATTCTCAACAGTCAGTAATGTCTCCACTCCGGCCATTCCTTAGCCAGGCCCCTTGAAAATGTTATCACAAATGTTGTGACGACCGATACACAGAAAGGGTATAAAACAAACGCGATTCAAGCCTAATTTCTCGGGATTATTCCTTCACTTTATAATCAAAGGCAACATTCAACAGAGATATCTACATGCAAAACCTAATGCTCACCACCGTGGATTAGGCTTCAGAAATGAGCTGGAGTCTTCCGTACCGTCCTAACTAGCGGAAGCAAATGAAAACAGCCACCTCTGTAGCTGTTAAAAACCGGTTGTGATCGACCACTGTTTCTAGACTTCTGTTATCTGTTGCAGTACACACTGTTTTGCATGTACGTTAGACATTAACAACCAGCTATGAGCGTAGACGTAACCAACTTTCCATTAGTTTTCTCCATAACTTTGGAGTTCGACGGATTCCTGTCAAATGGATGATAAAATGTCGAATGAACAGTAGTTTTTGAACATCTAAGATGCGAATGTGTGCTCATGTGCATAGCTTCTAGACTTTTAGAATATTTTAGAGGATGGTTTGTGCGAGCAAATTTCGGTGGTCTTATCTGGGGACAGAAATCTAACTGCTGCTACTCCAGATTGCAAAACCTTCATATTACCAAAAAAAGTCGCAAGTTACGCAACGGTTAATCTGACAAAATGATTGCAGTCAACGTGATGTGTTACAGGGACACTGTCTAAAAAGCCTGTTATGTTATCGACTGGTGCCTAAGAAACCCTTCTAACTTGACAGTAGAATTTCTGGTTGATACAATTGATTGCGCAGAAAAGTGAAGGAATTGGCATGCAAGGAAATTGCACACGCAGTCCTCAAACGTTCTGGACAGAAAATAGGCCTGAGTTATGGCAGAAGTCAGTTCTCATTCTGATCTGACAGTGAGTTATTTAGCTAGCCTAACATTTTTAAGTGGCACAACGCAGTAAACGCCTTTGATGCTTATTACATTCGGTTTGTCCTCTCCATCTCCTTGGCGCATGACCCGCAAATATCATATTAAGCATACTGTGGGTCGATCCCTGATGGATTGAATAACATTTAGCAATCCTGTGCCATAACAATTAAACTCCTGAAGGATGATGTAAAAATGGTGTAACGGAAGTACTATACTCGAGTTCCGTTGTTTTTACGGACTATCAACAGTTCATATGCTTACCATGAGCTGGATTTGGACTCCAGTTCACGAGCTACTAAGATAGCCATGTTCATTACCGCGCCATTGACCTCTCGTTGGTTAGGGCCGAATCAATGTCATAAATTATTTTGAGCAGTTAACAGCATGATCGATCATCGCGGCAGGATGCATGGTTAATGCTCGTTAACAATAATTCATAAACTTGCGGTACGGACATTTCACATAGGTTGAAGTCAATGTTTTGATATAAATAAGTGAGAAACGCCTTGATTAGCGATGAGCAGTGGAGGATTTTTGTTGTCGAAACTTGAATACCACCCATACTTGCTCACATCTTTCGAATGCACATGATTACTTCCGTAAACGCAACAACTGCAAGACAGTGTGAGCAGCGTTTACATTTCTGCGGTCTAAGGTCTGGCCAAATCATCCGTTTAACTCCTAAATTTTCAGTCAACTCTCCAGAAGTACAAACCGGTGTTAGTGAGAACTGTGATTCATTCACACACACCAGCTAACACTTTGGACCGTCTATATCTTTGTCACTGACACAGACATTAGAAGAACTTGTAGAGAACAAGCTTGTTTTCGGTGACTCATCATCAGACTAGATACAACACATTTATATGAGTTAATCATGTGAGAAAATATACAGTAATGAATCGAACGGATAGTTATCAGTTTCGGAAAGTTCACGTCGATTGTACAAATGATTGATGGCTGTTACGATAACGATCTTGATTACGTAATCTCTTCTTGCCGAACGTGGACATCTGGCCATGGAAGATTAAGTGTTTTGACGAAACGCTTTTGAATGCATAGTGGAGGGGAGAGCAAGCAGATGGCTATTGCTTCTGCGACTGCCAACAGACGTTCTTTGATCCGTTTTGGTTGTAATCCATGAGCGCGATAGATAGGAAGGAATGATTCGTTGAGATCGATTGAGTGACTGGATTGTATTAGGTGCGCAGCGATAGAAGACGAGCAAGATTTGGCCAAGTCCCGAGTTAGCCACACCAGATGATGCTCTCACATGATTAACCCATATAAATCTGTTGTATTTAGCCTGATGCTGAATCCCCGAAAACAATCTTGTTCGCTACACGTTCTGCTAATGTCTAAACCGGGTATTTTCCTGCAATTGACACAGGCATTACATATGCATTACATATGCATTACATATTCCTTATGACGAGTGTGCGTGAGGATTAATAGAGTTACTTCGTGCCAGACTGTCTTCAGCTACATTTTAGTCCATCTGTTTTATTATTATTATTACTATTATTATTATTATTATTATTATTATTATTATTAACCAACATCATTGCAAAACATACTAGGATGCACCACACGTGAAGGTTATCTTTGCCAGCTTTCCGTTTGATGCTTGTGTTTTGTGAGATGTTACTTGATAATCTTTTGTAGACAGTAACCGGATGGAGTAGTTAAGTTTGTCAAGTTAGTTGGCTGGTGGGTCGGATCTATATTTTATCCTCGCTGTAATAACAACGTCGCCACACCTCATCTCGTTTAGTGGATACTCAAGCTAACGTGGTTGAGTTCCAATACAAATTGATGACTGCGTGCGTGCATTCTAATGTGGAAGTGAGTTTTCGGGTCGGAGAACATGTGGACGTGCATGTGCAGGTTGGGACAGTGAGCGCCAGCTAGACTAGACGGTTTGACGCATGATGGACCGCGTGATTGGTCAAGACGACGGCCACGTACACTTAAATGAAATTCCGTTTAAAAGAAGTCTGACGATAGTATTCGCGTATGGCGGTTGATAATTAGCTGATAGATGATAATTAGAAGCTCAGAATACTCAAATCTTCCATATATTTGGGGGCTCTGGTGGATATTAACTCTTAGTTCGGACGCAAACATTCCCGAAATAATTATTAGCGCTCAGTATGTACTGATCAGATACATACGTAATAGGCGTCATCCTGAGGATGGACTAGCTGCATCGTTACGAATGCGTAGTTTTACAGGTTAACTTGGGCAGTTGATCTTTTCTTGTTTGCCAGTGTCACATATTTCTCTGGTGAGGAAAAGAGGTCAGGTAGCAACGGTTATGCTTCCTTGCTTCACAAACACTTTGAAAGTCATTCTAGATCGGCTTATCCGAAAATTGATTTCAGGCTCTGAAATTGAAATGTTTTTCCTAAGAGCATTCCAAGTATTAACGGTTTATCACTAGGAGCACGGAACATTTATAAATCCTGAAGATCATACATGGACATACTGATTCATCCAGCTCCGTGACAACAGAATGAAGACCAAAAATGTGGACATATGCATCCGTAACACACTAGTTGTGTCCATATCGGACGGCTAAATAATATTAAATGACTCCCGCCTAGATCGATCTGCGGAGGACACACACACAAGGTCTGTCCTGATCGTTCCATAAAAAAATTATTATCACTACCCAGGAGACACTTCAGCATATAAATTATACACCAGTTGAGTACTACTGTATGCCCGACTGCAGCCCTGCGACAGTGTGGTGTGAACTATGACTGGTTAGACCTGCCGATGTAAACATTCTTCCGACGGCTGCATCAGTAGAGGCAAGTAGTGTGCTTATTTGAACAAATCCAACGGTTTCACCAGCATGCAATACCGTAGGGAATGAGCTTGTATCTCCTTTCTTTCAGAGTGACAGAAATCCAGGAGGTTTAATAATATCAAACCCGAACAACTTGGCCCGGATTGTTAAGTTCACCGACGAGTTTGAAATACAAAGGAGTTATTCATATAGTAACTTGTTTACTGAACGAACACAAGTATCCCGTTCATGTAAGTCTTGAATATGCACAACAATCACGTTCACTCTTAACTAGATCTGACGAATGTAGGGAACAAATGAATGCAAACCGCGCCAAATTACTCCTGGTCAACGTGTGTCAAGCTTAACGAATAATGTTCTCAGTCATGACTTCACTCTTTGATATTAAGGTGGCCACCGTGATCTTTGAGTTATATGAATTTTTCAGATTAATCCTGTGGCAGCGTTACTCCCGATAAAAGTAAACTGCTTCGAATCTCTGACCAGACGACTGGTGGAACCATGAATAGCTTAGAACAGCGGGTGGCACATAGATACAGGTTCAGCTTCGTGAACAAGATTATTCTATGGAACGCAGCAGTTAGCTTGGTCTCCATTCCAGTGATCACTAATGCAGTCGGCAATTATTCCTGTTCCAGACGTTTGTCTCCTGAATTCAATGCGCGAGACAAATAATGACGTTAACCCTATGTTGCGTAAAGTACGGCAATAATCGTCAGCACATGGGTTAACATAACTTGCTGACCATCGATTTTATGAGTAATCCATCAAAATGACCCACTACACTGAACAGACTTCTTCCTGGAGAGAACAGTCGCCGTTTTCTTTCTGATGATGTTCGTCCCAATGAGACTACCACAGTTGTAAATGATTTATGGCTAATGAGTTGTGATGACCATCTGATCAACCTGGTTCCTGGTCCACACCTGGCCAACGCGAAACTGGTTTGGCAGACGAGCTCTCTATTCACTGCATTGTATTTTGCGATGTATGCCGACTGTTATCAGGTCTCAGTCTACACTCGCCAGCCAACCACCATTATCTAATTAGTTGCAGCTCAGAATGACTGTAGTTCTGATGAACGGTTGCCTTCCAAACCTAGAAGGCATGACATATAAAAGGAATCTCATGGTACAGCCGTGATTACCATGCTATGAGAGCCTCGGTTAACTTTTTCAATATGTCTACATTTACTCGCCGGGTTTTGTGCAGCTTTCTTATCGAAGCCTAGGTGTCTTTCAGTACGACACTTTCCACCAACCACTGTATGCAGCCACATCACAAATTTTGTCGTCAACCGACAACATATACCAGTATATGTGTTTGTGTTCGATCAAGTGGCTCCAGAAGACCGGTCGAGAATAACGCAGTGAGTGGATAAGGGATATACTGTTAATACGCCTAATAGTTAGTGCAGTAGAACAGTAATCGAGCATTTGACGTGAGTGATGCATTATAATGAGTGGGGTGGTTGCCAGTACCTCTACTCGTTCAAACGTATGTTTAATCCCATAAGAAGGTTGGCATCAAATGGGGTACAGGCGACAGTCGGAACTCTAACTTAGTCAGTAGTTAATTAGTATGGTCGCCACACTAGCTCATATTAATCATTGCTTGCCTAGTGACTTCACACTTCTAATCAACAGACGTGTATCCTTCGTTCGATTGCTGATAAGTAGCCTACTGTTTAACGAAAATCAAGCCCGGTTGACTAATACGTTGAGCTTTCCAAGCTAACTATCAGGCATCAACAGTTTATGGGTTCATTTAGCGTTGCCTGATGAAATGAAATTATTGCAATCCTTGTCCATATATGTGACGATTATCGTTTGAGTTTCTGGATGGCCGCAGTGTATCATATTTTGTCAACTTTCGTTCACTAATGGGATAAGAGCAATTTCGTCTTTTTTGACTCTGTTTTTTTCAAGGAGTAAAACGCCGTCTTCATTACGATGGTTCCAGTATCATTTACCTGCTCAAACACAATGTCCTCGGTCGTTCTTATAAGTGATACCCGTGTCATTTGAACTGGTTGACTCCCAGAACCGTCTCAAAGACGTATCACCCAACCCGCATCATTTGTATGAATTTTGAACTCTCGGATAAAAAACATCCACTAACCTATGATGGTTGCTGTATTTAACCTGTCTTTGGGATTCACTGATAATCTGGCTGGTCTAAGAAAGCACAGGAAGAAATCGAACATATTTTTTCGCTCTTTGACTGGTCGGTCCATAGAATTGACACTGTGAAACACCACTGACGTCACCTATCAGGTCTAGAGATCCAACCGATGAGTCCCGGTCTGTTGAGTTGAACTGCGCGAAACTGCAGAAAATAAATGATAAAGATCGCTTACAACGAATTTCAGACAACCCAGGTTTAACACGTCGTGAACTAATTCCGAGTGATATCAACCCACCAATGGGAAGAACACGTACTCGGCCAATGCAAGTTCGTAACAAATGCATTCGTCTAACATTCATTCTCCGCACGACACTTGGAAGCTGTTGGTTGCTAACCTTATCTTAATAATGACTGAGTTTCCTTTAGGGATGCATGGTGTTAGTGGGAAATATTGTTTGTTGCAGGAGACGCCAGAATTTCTGTTTGTTTAACGTGTGCAAAAGAACAATGTGACGAACCAATATTTCGTTTGTTTGCTTTGGAATGCAATTTTTTGGGCAGTTATCATTAACAATACCACAAGTAGTTGAATATTTAAGGAAATAAAAATTAATCTGTTAGTTGACATCAAGGTCATTCGCTACGGAAGAACCGTAGATCATTCACATTGACAAGACTGTATTTTTTGTAGCGATTACAGAAAAATGCAAAAGGAATCAGTCTGTATTTTGTACTGAACAGTGGTGACAACTGATGCCTCTGAAAACTCACTGCCTATATGTTGGGCAAACCGGACTAGGTTTAACCACCTGTGGTGCCTCGTTGACGTGTGGCTTTGAGGATCACGGAATTCAGGAAAACACAAATCGGATGATCGTTTCAGTTTCAGAGGACCAGTAGTAGAAAAACTGCAAATAGAACAATTGAAGATATCGAGCAGAATAGAAACCCAGCTACTGTCTATCAAGTATACAACAAGCCTACTGTAGCATATAGTAGACAACAGCTGGCTAGCCTCAACAGTGAGGTCGAGATTATTTCATTCTACCACAGTGATCCCGATGGTCAGTTTATTTGCACTGTTGATTTGGCGTCCCCAATATGCGTATCAAGTTACGACAGACTCTGGCACACTGTTTCTGGTTGTGCACAGGAGAACGCTAAAATGATTTTCATTGCAAGTCAAACGGCTCGTTTGATGTTGTGACGAATTAACTTTGAGATGGTTATTTCTACTGAGCCCGATTATATTGAGGTCGATGGAGGATCCTGTGTAATAAAGTCAAATACTTTCTGATATGCAGGCAGCACATTGATAACTGCCTCTCAGTTTGTGCAACCTATCTGGGTGGGGGTAGAGAACGTGGTGTAACAACCAGTTTTGTAGTTGTACGTTCTACCTTCTTGATCAGAATAATGTCCCTGACGAACGCAACGATGTTTATGGGAAGGTGTAGCACAGTAGCTTACTGAACATGATAGTGAAACAGTATGAGTGGAACCATCTGAAAAATCTAGTGAATAATACAACTATCCAATTGTCTTTCTTGGACATTGATGCACTGTATGGAGACAGGTCAAGGTGAACGGTACCTGAGAAAATAATGTCCTATTAGTGTTCGTGTGTGGTGATACTTAGTTCCACGCGCAAGAAAGTTAGCTGTACAGGCAGAACAAGGGTGGTGCATTGCTTCTCACTTAGCCGTGTTACATTGTCTGTGGCCCATCTGCTTAAATCGCGTTTTAGCTTTTTCCTCCAGTCCAAATGTCTAGTATGTACCGAGTTTTAGTGTCACCTGCATATAATGGCAACAAGGAATCATCGAGATTATGTATACCTTAATTACGAAGCTTCACGTAGTGTGGTAAGTGGTTTATCCCAGACAGAATCAAATCATCTGGATTACTTTCATTAGCTAACTTTGTCCAATATTTCTGAGCAGCCGGTAAACTGGTAACCTACGAGAATCCCTCCCGAAATCCATGGTGACTCTCAGGCAGCAGTGTAAATTTAACTGTTTACGTAGCAGGTTGTCGATCAGTCACTCTATGACCATTCAGGCAATCGCAATACAATCGGTCTGTACTTTTAGGACTCACTGCTATCATCAGTTTCACGGATGAATAAAAATATGTACATTTTTCAGTCTGTTCGAAGCCCGTCTTTTCAGACCTTGCCAACTTCTCAGCACAGTTATTTAGTACTGGGAAATAATTGTGATCAGTATTTGGAGACCGATTCCCCCAAGTCGTTGATAGTTTTTGGAACACACCATATGGTGCAGAAGCAATTGTTTCCATGAAGTCAACAGAGTTCTTACGAGGTGTATGCACTGATTCTTTGGAGCTGGTGGCAAACACACTCATTTGTTGGTAGGCAGGATCGTTGGAGGCTTCTCTAGTCAGGACGGCCATCCCAGTTGCGTGATACCAGCGAGAGATTGCAGTACAGCTTCTGGTGAACCGAAAAGTGTCATAGAACAGCGACGAACCGATACTGTGTGTGTTATTGAGATATATCTGACATTGAAGTTCATCTCGCCAGCTCAGCTATTAGTATCTACCTGAGGATTATGCAGTACACCTCGTATGCACTTTCAGTCTTCTTGAACTGATACGTATTTCAATCTGATCTCTTTATTGTCGGTAAATATCTCATACAATGCCAAACCGGGATTTTGCGTTTGGGTTGTCTAGGTTGACCGGTCGGAACAGACCTGCCGATGGTTTTAGCGATGGCGTTCACAATAAACTGACAGTGATAAACGATGGATGGATGCTTTGGGACACATATTGGCAAGTTCATGAAAGATTTTACGGAGGTTCAAGCTGAAGGAATCTCTCTACAAAGCCAACTAAGTGAAATTATGTGTCCCCGTGTTGGCTACGGCGACCATTTATCAATTTGTAAGTCATTAATCAGGGAGGTCGAATACAATGAGTTACTGTGTTGTCTGGTAATGTTTATATGCTTATCAATTGTCTTTTGAGCGATCAGGCGTTTAACAGAATGCGGTTCTCATCTATCTATAACATAACCAAATTTTAGTGACCTTCATGTGTAAGGTCCTTGAATTAGTAGTTAGGCATCTAGCACTGGACGACTTGCAAGGCACAGACGTTGTATTATTAACTTGTCATTAGTAAAGCACAATTGTCATGTTAGGAAGTATCTCAGGTCTTTCAATAGACACTAATGCCAAATAGTTTTCAACAGTAGACCTCACTCTTGAAATGAGAATGTCAGAAACCATTCCCACAGATCTCACTTCCCTCATGTTTGGTAATCCATCGAATCTCGGTCAAGTGCAAACAACGTGGAATCAATTAGTACTTAAACATTGCTGAGCAACCACCTCTTTCCAGCACTGTGAACCCTCGCACAGATGAACAACACTATCAAAAGGTCTAGTCTTCATTCACGCATTTTTCACAACTTTCAAAACCACGTATTGTGGATTTGTGTATAAATCAAACAAACCGCTCATAGTTTCAGGTTTAGTGAAAATCCGATCCAAACAAATAAATCGCTCGAAGGTTGGTGAAAGAACCTAATAAGCACATGGGATTCAATAACAGAACTATGAAGTCACACTTTTGACAATCTTCAGAAAGGTTCTGTTCATAATGAAAATGTCCACTGTTATACCGAAGAATAGTGAAACGCGGTAGTATGTGACTAACCGGCAAATTCCATCGGCATCAAATTCGATAAGAGAAACTTGGGTGGCCAAACACAAGAAGATTTCTCGATACTTGCCTCAGTGCGTGATTTTTAGTGAAACGCATCTCAATGGGGCTAGTCAATCAGATGAAAAATATAAAGAACAAGAATTTCGGAAGCAAACGGAAATTAATCGGTGGATCGTATCGTTTCAAATAGCAGGCCGTATTCCCTTGGGAATCTGAGTGGTTTACAAAATATTACTTCTCAACTTTTTTGGCTCGTACAGCGCTGAAAACACTGTGCCTTTCGTTTTCCGAAGATCATAATTTCAGATTGAAAGGAATAAACGAAACCTACACTGAATCGTTACGCTCTTGGGATATTAAGTAAACAGTTTCAAAATCAATCCTCCTGAAACCTTGTTATCATCGATACGACAGCATAGCAACCAGCTGCGATTAACTCAGTCGACAACATGTGAAATCCAGCAGACTATAAGCGGATTAAAAGTAATGTTAGAAACTTCGTTAACAAAGTGGAAGTAGATACACGAGATAAAATAATTATTTAATCAGAGTAGCGCACACTTTCTCTAACTAAGTAAGATCCCGTAGGTCACAAGAGAAGATATAAGAAACAGCACCATTAAAGAACCGTAATCACGTATGACAGGCGCAGCCACTATTGAGGGAATTTACCTATCGATATGACAGTTCCTAGACTGTACAGGCTTTCAAAAGTAACTGAGCAACGGTTACCACGAAACTAGTATTCTAACATTGATAATAACCCGGCTAATCATACGTCAAGCAATTGTTAGTAAAAATGAGATCAAGAACAGCTGCAGCTGGCCTAAAAGAGACTTAGGACTTCTATATTTCTGTCGGCTTACTCAACAGTAAGTGACACAATATACTGCCGTTAGATACCACATCACTAGTTATAAAAGGGCTTCTCGAAGAAGTGCCGGGATACTTGTGCATCTACGCTGAAACCATCAAATGGACATGTTCCGGTTGGAAAATTTAAAGAACTATTGTTAGTTGCATATTTCGCACCAACAGCAGTACGTGTAAACGAACAGGTGGGTTGTCTGAGGGATTCCCGTCAAACCGTTGCTTACACTGCTATACCAGCTAAGTGGGTTTCGAGTAAGGAATTTCAGCCTTCTCCCCGCCGGACTCCATGCAGAACGTAAGTTCGCCATCAACAGAGGCTCGATGTATAGGCAACGCAGCATACTAATTTGTAATCGAGCACGCCTGGATTGAGGAGTTATCATTTTCTGGTGTAATAATGCACCATTAATTTTGTGGTCTTATCCAAAGGTCTACTCGTGGAAGAAAGAATCCAGTTTCCAAATTTTGTCAATTTAAACCGCGAACAAAATGCAATCTGCTGTATTATAAACGAAACAAAACAAAACTGTACGTCAAACCAGTTAGGAAACATACTACAACACACTGGTGAACTATTACTTCAAAATGGTTATTCTTTGAGGTCCTACTGCTTGAATATATAGTTGTCCGACGTAACTGTAGTAGAGAAAAATCTACTTTAGTGAATTTGATACTTGACAGCAAGTTGGCTAGCTAATCAACTGGTAAGTCACGAGTTGACAAGCACAATAGCCAATGGACAATGTGGACTTCTATTATATTCAAGTACTGACTGATACGTGCAACATATGTTAAGAATAGTTTGTTCAACATCCGTTTTTCGCCATCGCTGTTAGATAGACCGATTTGAGAAAACCACCCATCACATAGAATACGAGTACATCGACTGAGACGGCTTTGGAGTGATGTGAACAAATACACTTGAAATGTTATTTGATAACGCATGAACGGCACGAGTCACCAATCCACAATGGAGGGTGTTTCCGTTATAATCTACAAACTGTATCACGTCTACACTCGACATAGTACCAGCTAGAGACGCGATCGCTCTAAGTATCTGCAACCTAAACTGTCTAGTAAAACTAGTACTGCTGACTACTTCAATGATGATATGTGAAGCAACTGAGCCCCCTTGGACTCAGTTGAAAAGCTATTAATTGCCAGTTATATTTTGCAGTGGGATAAAAAAACTGTTCACTTCAACTACTCTCCAAATTCTAACAACTTATCAGACAAGCAATCCACCGTCGTTTTAGGGTGCAACATCAGGAATGGGCCGCCGGAAACGCTAGATAACGCTCTTGTACGAGTATTAATTACGTAATACTTAGAACAGTGATTTAAGTTCACGTAATCATCAGCGTAGCTAGTCTCTTCATAAGGCCGTTATAGTTTTCCTAGATATACCGACGTAGTGAATTAGTCCGGGTTGAATAGTTTGACATCAGAAGAAGTTAGTTTACCTCGCATATTTCTCTTTCGGGTGCTTTGTGATGAGTTTAACTGGGATGTTATCATTATCTTTTGTAACAACTTCTACAATCGTGAAACTCAATAGTCCGATTTGATTAATAGAAGCAAATCGGCGGCAGGTGGACTCAGGTTTCTACTTGAAGTGAAACGAACCGATGCCAGATTATTGAAGTTTTCAGTTGAACGTCATCCATGTTTAATACCAGCCTTTGTCCTTGGATAGACTCTTCAGCTAGTCTCGTTTGAAAAACGATAGTGGATTTAGGCTTCGTTTTTTTAGAGCTCGTTAGTAGTGTATATCGTTCCCATAGCAGAGATTAAGATATACACATCTGTCAGGCTATAATCAGATGAAAACTAGAGTCTGCGGTTTATTTTGGAAAGATGCTGGTCACAAAATGCACTTAAAGGCAAGGGCTGTAATCAGATAAAAATTATTTTTAGGCTGCAATAAACCGAATCTCCGAATGTCTATCAGTAATCTAAAATATCACCCAGTGGGTTTTGAGACTGGAGATTTCCGTTGGATTCACAAGTCTTAATCGCGAGGCTATCGACTGAAATTAACAGGACAGTTACTGTCTTCTATCGATGCAATCGGACAAACGTGGGTGTGTGCTTGCACATGATGATTCAACCCTGCTTAAATTGGGGTCAGTGGAGTAGTGGGCAATATAGTGAACCGTGTTCTAATCTCAGCCGTGGCAAGGATATGCACTACTGAAGTGCTCTGAGAAGAGCGAAACCCAGGTCTAATGGTTTTTCTGGAAAGTGATTAACTGGAATGTTCATGGGAATGTGATAACTTTGAACAGTTGCCAGTGATATTTGGTTCGCATAAATTAAACCTAAATGCTACTCATTAGGTTATTGAGATGTTGATTCAGTCGAATCATAGAAACCATGACGACGCGGCGTATGGTTTGAAAACCATGTTTATCTCTCCTAATACAGTGGTATTCAAAGCCACGATGGATCGTCAAAGGTAGACTCAAAGGGATCCGACGTTGAAATATGAACTCCGAAAATCGCCTGGATGAAACCAAATGATCCAGATATCACAGTAAATTTAAAGTAATAACACTGAAGTGAGTAGGATAACATCTACGTGTGCAGTGCTTGTAACAAGCATAAGACCAGCTCAATTACATTGTTTAATCTATCCGTAATTTTTAAAGTTTATTTTGTCAAAATAGGGGGAAGCATGTTACGGTTAAATTGAACCTGACACGAAGAACATGATTCTGCGACCAGAATTCTGACAGTTGAGTACTTTTTCTATTCGGAGTCCGCTTTGTCAGTATTTTTTAGTTGGGTTTTGAGAGTTAGTGACCAATCGGATGTGGTTTCAGTTCACGTTATTCATTCACTATTGTTCCTATCTGTTTCTCGCGTTCGTGTTCAAGAAATTAGGCTATAACAATTTTCAGTTAGTCTCTTTTTGTTGAACGAATAAAATAAGGATATGAAATATCTAGATTAGTTGTTGTCGGCAACATTTGAGCTTTTTGGCACAAACTTGCTTATTCTGCCCATCTACTCAGTTGGTAGCAATCATTGTGCGATTGATGTTGAGTATATATTTTTAACTGTGAAATGTACTAGTACGGTCAGCCAGTAGATCTATTTCCAAGGTCGGCGGTTTGCCTTTCAGTATTCCGACTTAAACCATATCATGTGCTCGGGTATGTGATTAGCGCATCACATTTCAACCAGTTTGTTTCCTTCATTGTTTCACTAGGTCAACTGTTTGAACTGATCAACTCAACGTTATGACCTGAGTCCCTAAGAACTATACGAAACATCACAATCATTAAACGAACAAATAAAGATTTCCCTCTAAACAGGCGTCGAAAGATGCATTTTGAAGGAATGATGATGTATTAATCCAAGAATATTGAAATTTGAGTAAACGGCGCGCAAGTAGAGTATTTTAACTTTTCAAACAGTAAAGTAGATATTTCGTTAACCCTCATAGATTTTGACCCACAAAGCTATTTTCCAAACTACCCCTATAACTACACCACATATAGTTTCCCTTTGCTTGATTACGGTTTATCTAGTTATAACTAGTTTTTTCTATCAGCCATTGTTCTCCCTAAGTTCTTGTTGTGTATTTCTGCCAAAAATGTAATTTATTCGTTGGAAATTACCCACAGTTATGAAAAGAGATAGTCATTCATATTTTTCACCTACTACAAATAAAATCATCTTTTATAATATGATGTTTCAGCTGTACTCAAAGTTATTCCACATATTTAGTTGAAGTCGATTGCACCAGTCGGGTGTTATGTGAAACCAGGCATCGTGCGCTCAAAAACGGCGAAATTAGTCGACATAGAATGCAACCTCGTTCACTCGATTTGGCTGGTTGGCTCTCTCCTTTAAAGAACGCTCAGAGGTAAGTTTGCTCAGTTGGTTCTGTCATTCCATTGTGGCCAGGTTGGCTACTGACATAGTACGAAGCAAATCTACCTGACAATAACAGTTTCAGCCACTGGTGGCGAGCACGACTGACCCAATATTTTGTATGCAAATGATCCTCAACAGAGTTGGCGACATCCTGATAAGCAAATCGAACTTGATGTGTCCATGACTTCAAGCTGTGGAAAAGATCGAAAGTGAGATAGGAAAAGAAATTCCGAGGAAGCACTTTTGATTTAAGTTTCTTCAGCATCTTTTTATGATTCATGGAACAAATCCTTACCTAAGTAATTGCTTGTGGTAAGCCCGTTTACACTTTACTAACCAGACCACCATGCAGAATTTATGACATCGGCTAAAATACGCGAAATTCAGAGTGTCGCTCTGTACACTCAGCAAAATTACTGGTTTGTGATCTAAACACGTACACTGCATGGAGTGCTTCATCCAACCGAATCCATGAGAAGCGTCTCCTTTTGAGCACTCCTGTTGCACAACATCACGATCTTTTTTTTCGGTTTGAAACCTGATTATAATGAGAAGGCCAAATGATGTCGAAAAGATAGCACAAATCAATATAGGCAATTATGTAAGCCTGAGTGCTCCCTCACGGTTGATAAACCCTATTGGAAGCCCGAACGTGGTTAGCAAACAAAGACTGGTTTAGTTGTTAGGACCATGCGAAAGCTCGTGGTGTTGCATCAACACTGACAGCCAACTTTATCAAAGCAGTGGGCAAAATTTTCGATTTTCAATGCGGAAAAATGTGTTAAGGTGGAACTTAGTCGACTTTCCATGACCACTCCGTTTGTCTGACTGTAAGAATGCTCGAGAAAACAAAAACCGACATTCTCAGTACGAGACAGCAAGGTTTCCCTCAATATGTCAGTCAACAAGGACAACGTAGTGCGATTCATCTCAACAAGCTCACACAACCAGTCGTTCCGTGCAGTGACAAATATGTGAACATTGACTGAACGTCTACAACGCACATCAGTCCGTTAGCAAGATTGATTTTATCCACGTCACTGGTCAGTTTGAAAGAATCTTCGATAGACTGTGACTGGAATTTTCGTTTTAGGGGAGTTAGAATAGCCACTAGCCAGCTCTACTACAAGTGGTCTAAACGGCATTCCAGACTTGTACGTCTTCGTTAGGCCGTAAAGCTGGGGTGTTGATGATCCACCCGGCTTGAAGGATTTACATTTCATAACTAGTCCGCAACTAGTGACTAGCCAGTTTAAGTTGTAATCATAGTTTTTAACAATATTTCAGTTTCAGCCAGTGGTTATCTTCAAAAGAACCTTTCCCGCCGTAGTCTAGCTTACGTTTCACTTTGATGCACAAATTCACTACTTACTTTATGGTCGTACAGAGCCTGCCTGACTCGTCCAACGGGATAGTGCATTGCTAAGTATGTGTCCACACAACATCTGGACGTACCAACGGGTCGTGTTGACATACATGCTTCAGCCAATCAGCTTGTAACAGGAAGAGAACGTAGGGCTTACGTGGCACTGTTCATAGTGAGCACATCATTGTGGTTTAAAAATGATGAGGACCGGATGATAAATGATGACTCTGGACCAAAAAGTGGTGGCCATGAGCTAAACTGAAAGTAGCTGTTGGCTTGAAGGTACTTAGGAAAATCACATTTAGGACAAGAAAACTTGTTGTCAATGCAAATTGGTTATACTTAATCACTAAGTAAAAAGGGAATATTTTTATGTGGTAGTTTAAAAATGTGGATTTTCCTTAGATTACAGTGCTGGTCAACTTGAAACTGTTACACCGTCTGATACCTTTCAGATGTCAGTACGCACGAACGGTATTCCACTTGCCCGCCACCGATTTGCGATTTGCTACTTTTTAGTAAATAACCATCCTACGACGTTTTACTTCACCGTCTTTGCTGGTAGTTTCCATGACTGCTATGCGATTTGAAGGTTACCCCAAGTATACGCGTTCTGTTGGCATTGGGTCACATTTTTCAACTTTAAAAAGAATTTTATTTAATGCTTAACCGACCGGCGTACAGGAGTTCGTGTATCCAGTTCTCACTGCTCCCCTTATGTGTGGCTGCCAAAGCAGGCCCAACCTACTTGCGCTATCTAGGGCCAGTCATACTAGGCCAACGATGACTGACACCACTGACCTTCATGGCTTACTGTTATCACTTAGTTGGCCACTGACCGCTTCCTGATTATCCTATAGCCATTCAATGAGTCCACATCGATTGGTTGTTGGACATGTCATCATGTGCTTATTCGTCGTTTCTTTGCCAGTTGTACTTTGTTTCAGCGTTAGTCTTCTTGACGTATTTGAATCTACTGATGAGTAGTAGAAGATTTTGGTTTTCATATAGATTGAACATCACCCACAACTGATCGCAGCTGTCACATTCCTATAGACACTCCAGTCGACCCATTTCGAACAGCAGAAGCACTAGACTGGAGTTTCACTCTCATTAGAGCTCGTCAGTAATGCATATCCTCACCACTGCCGGGACTAGAACTCCAACCACGCTGTTCACGAAGCAACCATGTTCACCACTGCGTCATTGATTTCAAATTAGGGACGACCGACTTATCATATATCGACGCCCAACCACTTTCGTTTGTTAATAATGATCAGGTTGCCCGATCGTCTCGATTTCTGTGATTTCGACCTAGAGAGAAGTCCTAATCGAGTAGTCATCAATTGAAGTTAACAGGACAGTTAATGTGTCTCCTATTGAGACGATTGAGCAACCTGATCATTACTAACAAACGAAAGTGGTTGATTGTCCACATATAGCAATTCGGTCGTGCCTAATGTGAGGTCACAGTGGTCAACACGGTTGCTTCATGAACAGCGTGGCCGGCGTTCTAGTCCCGGCAGTTGTGAGGATATGCATTACTGACGAGCTCTAATGAGAGTGAAACTCCAGTATAGTGCTTCTGCTGTTCGAAGTGGGCCGACTGAAGTGTTTATGGGAATGCGACAACTGCGATCAATTTTGGGTGATGTCCAAGTTACATTTGAACATGTGAGCAACCGCAGGAAAATATGTATCTGAAGCTGGTATGTTAACTGTTACCGAATTTTCTACTAAAGTGTTGTCTTCTCCATGTTGTAACGCAACACCTCGCGCGTTATAAAGCAAGTAGAACGACTGAATGACGGGAGTAGTAAGTAAGTGAACTTGGTGACTGGAATTTCCGTCAGGAACACACCGACGATGACACACAACAGTGATGAAATGGGACTGTTGTATCACGATTCTTGTGGTGGAGACTGATCCGCAACATACTGACAGATGTTCTAGGCATCCGTTCATCACATTCTCGTGCATTTGTGTCCACGGTGGGGAGTCACCTCCAACAATCAGTGGGAATGTTTTAAACCCGCGCTGCTTAACGCAGTCACCAACAAGGGTTAGCGTTCAATCAATCTTTCGGGGTAGGCACGAACATACATCGAAATTTTATGTACGGCTGAGAAAATTGGGCTATGCTATGATGAATGAGAACGAAAAATCACTGTTGGTATTTGATCGACATAGCTCCCATGTCAAATTTTGCTTGATTTTCTTTATCTGCTAGTTTACTTGGCGAACAGAAGACCCGAAGGTAGAAATGCATAAACGCGTGGATCTACTTAACAGGCATGCTCATTCGTTTATACTGTTTGCACACTGTACTTTATGTCAAATGCAAACAACGTTTTTAGTAGGGCTGTATTCTCTACGTGGTGTAGCGATAACTAACCTCCACAGTTTCCAGGCATGGATACGTAAACTAGTGTGACAGTCAAATTACCGGATGTTCATGTCATGTCGAATAAAGATGAACAAAAAGATAAATAGTCTATAATATTTAGCTAACAATGAACACACGGCAGATGTGCTATTTGTTGACACTCCTCCTCTACACTATTAAGAACCCTGGCGTGCATTCTATAGATGGGGTGTCATGTTTCCGTCAGTGCACTCCCAGTTCTGCATGCATTGTTCTGGTTAGAGATGGCCAAATGAGCTTCACTCAATCGGGTTGTTTTTGCTACTCGACATGCTAATCGAACATCCAGTCTGGTTCAAACATAGGAGACAAATAGCCATTGGTAATGTTACTTTAATACTATATGTTGCCCACTAATCACCAAATGTTAAAATTCACCAGGTTCCGAAAGTTGTGTTCCGCTGAAACTGTAGAGATAACACTGATATTTGAAGCGTGCCACCGAGATTATTTGAAATAAACAGCTGAATTGAATCTCAAATCTCTACTGGACCAACCAAATGAAACAATGCAAATCCTTCGTTGAATCTGGCTGTCACTGATAGAGGAACTGTGATAGGTCTACTGGACAACGTTCATGGCATTCCAGACACGGACTTCCTAAAATTCAATTAGGCAAAGGACGCATTTTTCTGAATATTAAAATAAAACGGTATCAGTTGATATATATATATATATATATATATATATATATCACCCAATCAATGACCCCTCGACTAGAACTTCTCTCCAAGTTTAAATCACAGAAATCATTGGCTTGTTCATTTGATTACTGATGAGTAGTAGGGGATTTGGTTTCTTACAGATTGAACATCACCCACAATTGATCACATCTGTCGCATTCCCATAGACACTCCATTTGGCCCCTTTCGAAAAGAAGCACAAGCGAAAGTGGTTCAGTGTTCACATATGATATTTCGGTCATGTCTAATGTGGGGTCAATGGCGCAGTGGTAAACACGGTTGCCTGCTTATGAACAGTGTGGCCGTGGTTCTAGTCCCGGCAGTGGTGAGGATATGCATTACTGACGAGCTCTAATTAGAGCGACACTCGAGTCTAGTGCTTCTGCTGTTCGAAATGGGCCGACTGAAGTGTTTATGGGAATGCGACAACTGCGATCTTTTGTGGGTGATGTTCAACTCGAAACAGACAATTCAACCAATCTAATGAAGGATAATCAGAAGCTTTTGTTGGTCTAAAACAGAATCACACTCTGAAATAGACCATGTTCAAGGATGAGAGCGCATTTGACGTCTATTATTATGCAAATGTAAACACATACAAGGAGTCTAAACACTTTTACAGAATACAAAGGCTTCATAGTGGGCGCACATCTAATGCAATGGATTGGGTCTTCGTATGAAAGAAAAATAATCTTATACTCTATTTGTTGACAAAAAATATTACAGAATAGTCTTCGTAAATGCATGCAACTGATTCGGAACAATCAGATTGCAGAATGCTAAAACCTGCGGTGGGGCCACCTACCGACTTGCTAACATCAGACGGTTGACAAATGTTGTGGCCTCAGCGTGAAGATGCTTCTGCCCATCATTTAGAAGCAATTTGAAGTTATTTTCCTGGACTGTTTGCAGCAATTTGGGAAGGAAGAGGAATCCTGTCACAGTCATCGAATTTTAGCTCATCTGACTTGTTTCTGTGAGACAGTGTGAAGTGCCAGAATGATGACTGGAGTTGGATCATACGGTAGAATGAAGAATTACTTCTGTAACAATGGTCATAATGATCCTCTGTTTCGAGTTTACATGCACGTTAACTTGTGAGCATGTGCCAGGTAACTTGTGCAAGGATTCTCTTGATCACCTTGTTAGAGCAGTGTCTTCTCTTGTTTGATGTTCTTAGTCTCGAATGCTGTGACATTTGCTAGTAGGCTCTAACTAATGTACAACGAGAAATATAGATTTGATCACCGGCTGGTGATTCAGAATCAGGACAAGTTGAAAATGATAACGGGAATGTTAGATGAGACCCAACTGTGAAAAGTCAGGGTTTCGGCTGCATTCGAACCAGCGACAGAAACACCATGCCTCTACGCGGCAAGCGCTCTACCAGCTGAGCTACGAAGTCACGCCAGGAGCTCAGAAATCTCACATTTGGACTCGGTTACCCACCCGTCTCACTGTCTCATATGGAATCCACCGAATGATCCAGCCAACTGACTGCCCCGGCAGGATTTCTGAAACAGTTCACGCTGATAGAGCGCTTGCCGCTTAGAGGCATGGTGTTTCTGTCGCTGGTTCGAATCCAACCGAAGCCCTGACTTTTAACATTTGGGTCTCATCTAAAATTCATAAATCTGCCAAACTACTCATAAGTAACAAGAATGTTATTAGAGAATCTCACAAGCTGCACACATTACAAGTAAGCACTCAGCAGAAAGCTTGTAGACTAGCACAAGAGAGGCAACTTAAATAATCATGTTGCTTTTTCCCCGAGTTAACAAATTTAACAGAACAGGAAGAGTAGACATGCTGTGAGTGGGTTTCACACTTAGACATTAGTCGTGTATGCCACTGAAGTGATGCGCTGGTGTTAACAAGATTGATCGTGTACTTTGAGTTGCACCAAGACTGCTTTATTTATTAAGCTGTTAAAAAATGAATACCCAGTGATCCACTAATTAGATTTGCTGTTATGATTTCGCCTAATTCGACAGAGAAGCGTTCAAGTTTGGTTGCGTCCTCCAGATGAAAAAGCATTAATCTACCACTGGTATTTTGTATCCCAAAGTACATTGATTGGTTCCAGTATTTTTTAGGAGCTGATCTACGACTGGTAAAACGCTTTAAGCAGTGCCTTTAATGTGACTGAGCCCAAGGCATTATGTGAAGGCAAGTTGTATTGGACATGGTGTTTTATTTCCAGCCGGTGACACTGGTTTGCTTGATATATTTATCTGAGTTTCCAATTGTAGTCCCGTTCATCTTGTTGTAATACTTCACTTCACTATCAGCCCAGGCATTAGAGGGAGGATGACGAACTAAACTTACATCCTTACAACTCTACTAGAACGGAGGCATATTAGAAAAATTAGTATTGTTTATTCACATTAAATTAATTATCGAACAGAATGAGGAAGTGCTTTCAGGTTGAGCACCAGTGATTAATCCATTCTCTAGGGAATCGGAAGCAGTAATACCACCTTCTACACGGTACTTTACTTTAGCTAGCTGAGTGATCGATTAGATCGATGAACAGCAAGGACAACCAATGTGAGTGAAGTTCAGCCGACTAGGTCATATCAACTCGATGAGATAAGAACGCTGAATGCATTGACCCCAGTTTGACAATCCACATCTACTTTTGGTTAGTGAATGCACATCGCTGGCCTCAATTTCTTAGGCTGACGTTCTGCCGACAAGTAGTCAGGGCAAATCGATCGCGGAAGGTGAGTCAATAGAC
This sequence comes from Paragonimus heterotremus, assembly GCA_013368495.1. Taxonomy (NCBI): domain Eukaryota; kingdom Metazoa; phylum Platyhelminthes; class Trematoda; order Plagiorchiida; family Troglotrematidae; genus Paragonimus; species Paragonimus heterotremus. The sequence continues at coordinate 74,557 of LUCH01001970.1, read as the reverse complement.
CAGTGCCTTTTTAGGAGGCCATTATGGTCTCAGACGCGTTCAAATGACCTGACAAATGAACACTACTCTATGGCCAGTGGTCCCGATGTGTTCGGTATGAGGTTACATTCGAGCATTCACATACTGACGTGACTGAGTGATATCCGTGCTAAACCAACACTAATCAAATGGTCATTGAGACTTGTAAGTGATACGCTTCCTTCATTATCGCTATTCACAATCGATAACGGTCTGTAAGAGCAGACAACAAACACGCTGTTTACTCTCAGCGGCCGTAAAAATAACAAACACAGACAAACAGAAACTCAGTATGGGAACAGGTGTAACCATGGTTGGTTACACCTGTTCAGACGGCTCAATGAAAGGCATATTTTTCTTTCTGCAATTTGTAAGGGATCGTCTGGCAAACGACATCAGACATAAGTTAAAGACTGTCCTATCTCATACGTTTGCGACTGTTTAGGTACGTTTGACTGTTTTCACCAGAGAACCTGTTCTAGATAATTACGATCGAAGTTTGTCTAAACCTCCTATCTAGCACGTTGTCTACTAGTTCACTTGCAGATGCATTGGAGTTTATATAGGCAGAACGGATCGACAAGTATCTCAGTGAGTGTCAGATCACGACCCGAAACGGATTAAGCAAATAATTACAACAACAGCAAACCGGTGAATCTGCTGCTCGAAATCCGATGTCATCGACTGCGAACACGTCATGACAACAGGTCACCAACTTGACACACTTAGTTCATTCGACGTGTCATTTAACAACCAGAGTCCGAAGCCACTGGCCATCAGCGAGGCTATGTTGATCGGTACTCACCAGCCGGCATCATATGTACAAAACTGGTCGGGTTGTTTTGATGTTGATAACGCAATATTTGGTGTAAATGTATCCGTGTGTATTTACTAACTCTCTATATCTGTCTGCCGTATGTACCTTATGTATTTTACGTTTGTTACTAATGAGATTAAAGGAAAATATTGACAAATCGCAACATGAATATTTTTCTACACTGATGAATTTGTCAAAGGAAACCTGCTGTTCCAACATGAATCAAGCAATGATAATGATATTAGCTCAACTGCGGCGTGTATCATGACTCCACAAAAAATCTATCTTCTGGTAATAAGGTTAGACTGATTCAGCTGCTTCAGTGTGGCGTGGATTATATTTGTATTGCTTTGGTGACTGTTGCTGGTCAAACTGTTTATAATACTATTTTGCTATTTGAAAGTTCTGCAGGGTGAACATGTATTATTCGGTTCCTGTTTAGAGCTCAACTATCCTACAGAGACCCGTGTTTACTCAGCGTGAAGCAAAGCAATGAATGTTGGATGGAGTAACGCCGATCGATTCTGTTTCCTTTTTGTTAATCTTTGTCTGCTCTCGAGGCGACTGGGCTATCTGAATGTTACCCACAAGTGAATGTAGCATCACATCTGGTGATTCACTCGGCTCTAATGTAAAGCCAATGGCACACTGCTCAACATGGCTGTCTCATGAAAACTTGACTGCAATTCTAATCCCGGCAGTGGAAAGGATCAACACTAATGGCAACCTCTAACGAGAGCTAAACTCGAGTCTGACGCTTCCTTGTTTAACAGTGACTGACTGAAATGTCTGTAAAAATGCGACAGCTGTGATCAGGTATGAGTGATGTTTAAATGATATATAAAAACGCGTCAACTACTCTTTAGTAACGTTTTTTTTAATACACTGTAAACGACTGTAAACTAGTTTCTTAATCAAGTTGAACCCATTTTTTCTTTAATCTGATTTTTGCATAATTTTCACAATAAGTCGTGTATGTCATACTAAAAAACCCTCGAGACCAGTCAGATTCTGCCATCGTCTAAGCCTTCTTCAAACTCAGTGGACCCATCTACGTAGCTGAACTACTGTTAACTAATACAATCGAGTATATCACGCGTAGAACAAGATATTTGTACTCTTGATGAATCAGTTTGGAAAACCAGAAAGCTAACCTTCGGAAGCGACTAATGGGACACGTTACCCAGATTTATTTTTAAAGCATATATACAGCTCTCCAGTACGCTGGATTTAGCTAAGCTCTGTTTCCACCATTATGAAATCAAGATATTGTCCCAGTTAGCCATGCTTACATGCTTCAGAGGTTTCAATCTGACTAACATCAAAATAACACACAGACCAGTCTATCACATTCAATCTTTGCAGTACGGACGACATTTTTGTGGCCGTGAACACCGTTGAATGTCTTACATTGCTGTAAAACGGTTCCACTCCTCCCACGTGATGCACTGACTGAAAACTGATTTTTTTTTCAGCGTGAGATCAGTAGAATTTGTACCTTCTCTGCCGTCCCGTATAACTAGCTCCTTTAAGTCCATAATCTATAATGCACCAAGAACCATTAGCTGTCGGAAAAGTACACAACCTCCCAGCTCAGACTGTCTCAATACAACCTTCACGCAATAAAACCATCAAGCGGAAATCTATATTGGTCAATAGATCATTGGGATAGCTGTGAGATGTGAGGTTCTACTCTGTTTAAAATTACTGTGGTATACCAGAATTAGGAAAAATCGATTTCCTCATTCATCGATGGAAAAACAGGTGTAAACATCCAAACTTCTGAACCTTCTTGTAAAAGTGTCGTATACAATTCATTTCCGTTTGTGGGCGATATGGCGCACGAATTCAAGAACTAAAGGACAGGTCTCAATGCCAAGAAGACGATAGACCAGAAGCGACTATCGGAGTAGTATGTACGCACTTTGCGGAAAGTGTCACAAACGGAATGCCAATGTTCTGCTGTCCAACGTATGCGGATATATGCTAGCCACTCAAATGAGTGTACGTGTTCGTTGTTCTAGGTTTTCGCATAGTCTGTGCAATACAAATTTACAGGTCAAATGTTTTTTGTGATCACGTCAATAGAATCCACCAAACAGGTATTTTTCAAAGTCATTGTAACCATTCCTGTCGGTGGTAGTAGAGTTTGTGTAATAGAAGTTGTACATCGCTCACAACTGATGGCAACTGTTGTAGCCCCAAAGAATTTTTAGTCAAAATGAAGAAAACATCAGACTTCAGTCTCATTCTTGTAAGTCAGCCAGCTGCGTCCATTCTTGCACAGCCGGGACTTGAATGTGGCCACAGTTTTAGGAGGTAGCCGTGTTGACCACTGCGTCACTGGTCTCACATTAGACACTACCGAATTACATCAGACGAAAGCTCAGCCACATTCGCTTGTGAGTAATATTCAGATCATACGATCGTCTCCGTAGTAGACTGTAACTGTCCTCGTAACTCCAGTCGATGACCTTACAATTGGGACTTCTCTGCAAGTTGGAATCACAGAAGCATCGTACTTGATGAGCGTTATTTTAGCTACTGACGAGTAGCAGGAAATATTGGCTAATCTGAATTGTAAATCACCTACAGCTTACCATACACCACAATTTGGTCATGCTCAGTTTGAGGTCAATGAACCAGTGCTCAACGCGGTGATCGGACATCTAATCTCGGCTGTGACATTAATGACTAGCCCTAACGAAAATGGAACGTTAGTATAGTGGTCTGTTGTTTTATCTCATTCAAGTTGCTTTAAGCATGTTTCGGTTAGATCCAAGTAAGCTGTTGTAGCTCTCTCTCGGTCGTCGGAATGGCTTCAAAGGGAACTATGCATAATATAGTTTGACCCCCGGAGTCAGTCAACGATTTTCTTTCGGTCCATGTTCATTTACTTGCAAGCCAAATCTGGGCTTTCTTTTAAATCCATTTTGTCGTAGTAAAAGTGGAAATAATCTCTCTTGAGTGACTGCGTCTATTTGAAGCCATAATGGCAATTCTTCTGATGCCATCATAATTCTGGTTTTGCGTATCTTCATTGTTTTTGGGTTCAACGCAGTGTGACCACATGTGACTTACGTTTATGTCGCGGTCAGTTTTACAGCCGTTCCCAGGAGTTCCAGAAAAATAAACGGGTGACAGAAATTTCCAGCGTAGTGACAGTACGGTTAGTCACTTCGTTACTAGGAACAAATACTTTATGGCAATGTTTTGGAAATTGGGAAATATTGAGTAGTTGTACAATTACAACACGAGTATTAATTTCCTCTACAATACCAATAATGCGTTCAGAAAAAAAATAACGCGAGTGTTCAGCTACACAGTTTTCATCGTAAGGAAATTTATTGTGACGGTTCTTGTAAGGTTTGAACAAAGCAGTTAGAACTCGAACACTGGTAGATGCAAGCATTTCGTATTGATTCGTTAGTACCAAATTTACAATAACACGGTGCGTTTTTTTATATAGCAAACAACTAGAGGGGTTGGTAATCAATAAGCGGGTTAGGATAGGTCATTAAGTCCAGGAAAGGGTCAAGTTCACGAACAGTTGTTTCTGAACGCAGAGAGCTGGCTTGAGTCGGTTGATTGCGACTGCTTCGGTAAACCGTAAAAATCTTGGGTTAGAATGACGTAACAGGACTCTGAATGCACAAGATGGATCGATAGTGTGGCTAGTGGTCAGGACGTGTCTAGCGACTGAGGAAGCTGGCTGTTTACGCGTTTCAGCAACGTTGCCACTCTCTGGTAACACGGATTTCTGCACCCATTTAGGTAGATGTTCCTTCATTCTGGAGCTCAGGCATCTCTCGGTTCTGCCTATGTAACTTTCTCCGCAGTTACATACAAATTGGTAAATACAGTGTGAAGTGGCACCGATAGGCTGATCTCCTTTGCCTGAAGGCACTGGTAACTTCAGAGTCCGAACGATTACACGGAGTTCAACTACACTGAAAGTTCGCTTAATCATGTTATTGTAAATTTGGTACTGACGAGTCAATACGAAATGCTTGCATCTACCAGTGTTCGGGTTCTAACTGCTTTGTTCAAACTGTTCAAGGGAACCAATTGTTTCAAATTTCTAAAGTTCTTGTATAATTACAAAACCTACTACACCGAGTATCCCTTGAATCTACCAGGTTCTTTTGGGTCAAAATGCCTTTTTTGAAATAAAGCCTAACAACCGAAGACACACTTTCGAGTTCTCGAAAACGTACTTCTTGCTGGACAGAATGCTTGATTCTATATCACCGTAGATAAACACGAATACGCTTCCGTACATCTCATCTGCGCTGAATGCTAAAAAACGCTAGAAAAACGTTGTGAATCTTTACTGGAGGGAAAGACAAGTAAATATTGGTCACACCAGAGTAAAACTTACTACCAAAAACTGTGAGGATTAAACTCAGCGTTACAGAATGTTATGTTTGTAGATTCTTCGAACAATACCAGTACAGTGCTTTCCTCACCAAAACAAACTCGTTCGCTTCTGATAACAGACTGGTACCGTGTCTATTCAGGTTACCTCAGGTTACCTCATACAGTACTCCAAAGCAAATCAACTTTTGTGTGAAGCTGCAGGCGCCTTGTCCGTCTTTGATTCATAACCTTCACGCTATGGATAATTGAAGTCGGTGAACGTGGTGACAGGGTTCCATTAACTGGTGTCAAGGTCTCACTTGAAGTGTTCCTAATGGAGGATCTTACGGGCAGTGCAGAATGTCCTCTTCTCCAGTGGGGTGAGGAGTAGTTCCCTCGTCGTCGTACGGCCACAGTGGAGATCGTGCTGTGGATAGAAACGGAGATACCATGACGTTCCAAAGCATCGGTTCAGTCATGCAATTGGAAACCGTCATTAAAACAGGCACAGATTTCCAGACTTATGTATGACTGAATATAACTATATCATTTGAACCTAAATCATCATTTTTCGTTCTTTACAAATGTTATGTCGGCAGCACGAAAGTTAAATTCGGTAAGCAATGATTGAAAAACAGTTTACTCGAAGTACTGCCATTTTCTTTGCACCAATCTGGACTAGTCGCCGGTTACCTTTTCGTAAGTAAACGGTTGAAGCCGAATTTGATACTTCTGAGTTTCTGTAATGAACTCACATTTCAGGCCTAAGCGCCTGCAATGTCTTCTCAGCTGTTTATGTCACTGCTTCGAGAGCAGTGAAAGCCCAGATTTTCTACAGTTGAATATCTTTTGGCCTAACAGATCTGTCAAACTCCTTAACAGTAATATTTTTTAAACTTGTCTGTGAAACCACATTAATTACCTTCAAGACAATTGTGTGCCAAAGTTTTCTAGCGAATTGGATCATCAGATGTGTTCGGTAACGATAACAATATTTCCCAGTCCTTTTTATATCAGTTCGGAGCTTTTAATTTTGGTACAGCACACCAGTTTTGTTATCTTGCAAGCTAAATGGGACAGACTGGTATGATTTACTTCCTGTCAGATACGTGATAAAAGTTGTCACAAGCAACGGGAATATCGATCCTCTGTGAGCAATGATTTTCAAACTACCCGGTTGTTTGTTCTGTAAATACTGGCAATGTTATTATGGTTCTACTGAGCGTCAAAACAGTTGGCAAATTGGACGCGTGTTAAGTAGGCGGGAAGTTGGTTGATTCAAAATGAACACTACTCATCTGACAACAAATTTCGCATCCACAGAAATTTTCTAAACAGCTTTTTTCCAAAGTGAATCATAAGACTCGACTTTCGCTCTTGTTATAACACATTATTACAGCCGTACGTTGAAGCGTGATACCGTCTTCGGACGGCAATTGCACGTTGAGTGGAAAATGGTGAAATAATGACGTATTCTAAACCTGTGTTTGGTAAATATCCATGCGGAATTTTAGCTGCGACAAACTTTTAGTAAAGACTATATCGATCAACTTTAATTTATGTCGTAAACGAACTGCAGAAGGTTCCATTTTTGTAGTCATGAAGTGTAAAATGTCAGTATGTTTGTCAAGCCATGGATGTGGTATTGTGATATTTAGAATGAGGGACTTCGAGTAGCCCCGGGAATTTTATATGAATTCGAACTTCCTGTGTGCCTGTTGCATTGGGCATTTATATATGAGAATATTGTAACACAGATTTAAAGATGTACATCACTATTATAGACAACAACAATACAACGTCAAAAGCTATAATCTAATTGGTTCAACAGTGGATGCAGAACCTAACGAATAGCAGGAAGTATACTTACGCAAAACTGCTCTACTTATCGAAGTCTGCAAAAGCAGTGAACACAAAGGATTTTCAACTCAGGACTATAAACTCTGCAGTCTCTTTGTCTTGCTGACCTCCACTTAGACCAACCAGTGGTCGGATAAGTGCCGGTATTAAAAATGACCACCTGGGTGTTTATTATCCATAATACATAAGACCAACCACAAGTGTTTCAATATTGATTTTGCCAAGTTGGTAGTACAGTGGTCTGCAATCAGTCTTATTGACAAACATTAGAGTACATTTTGATGCCACACATGTCTACATGCCTAAACCCATAAAAGTTGACAGGAATTCCCCTACCTTGATAATTTTCTAAAGTCTTTACGTGTGTTCTGTTCAAGTCCGTTAATGGCCTTCTCGTTTCAAATATAGATTGTCAGGACTCCCTTGATAAATTTCAGCGGTTATTAGCTATCCCGTGATGATTTCCTGAACCCAAGTAACGTTTACTGTGCAACTGTTTACGACCCGTCAGATCCAGACATAGTTTACTTTGTTGCGCTTATCGAACTGAGAGTCCAAGACACCACAGTGCAGATGCCCGTTGGTTTATTCTCATTCACCCTATGTCACTTGTATTATTTTCCAATGGTTTTTTCTTGCTTATTTAGTTCAAGTGGAATAACCGTTGAGAGACAATGACTTGCAAATTTTGCATTTCTGCTAGCCTTAATCGATAATTCGATCTTGGTTGTACCCTTTGCCTGCACAGCCCATTTTGTACTCGTTCCTAAGTGAGACATTTGTAAATAACACATCTCACTGATTGCCTTGTCACTAGCACTGTAGCAGACGATCTAGATTGTTTTAGCTAACCGTCACTCGAAGTTCGACGGCGTAGTGTTTCCAAATCGACCATGCCTAAACGTCTTGTCACTTGCAGTAGTATAACTGATCGAAGTCATGTTCGATATCACTGGTGACAGAAAACCCGACTGGAGGAATTTGTGGGAAACTGTTAACATGGTTTTAAGTACAACAATTTCCTGTGGACAGTGGATTGGCTTACTTAAAATCAAGCGGTATATTACACATTCAAAATTCCTGATATTTTTTTAACAGTCAGTTATGTTTGTTTAATCCGACAGTTTCAAAATTTTGCGCCACATGTCAGATGATTTCAAGTATACTGGCTCATCAGATCGCATACTTATGTTGTAAACGTTGAGTAACCATTTCTTGTTCATCATTGAGAAGAAAGCAGCCTTTCAACAGTTACATTTAAGTCAACACATCCTTTGGTAAGACAAACCCTTCTCCGGATAGACACAAGATTATCTTCATATACTTAAGCCATTTTCAAAGGTATCCGATAATGTCACTTTTAAAATTTATCTAGAATTCCGTAATGCTTTCTTAAAATTGAGGGCATCTTTGTTCTCAAGAATCCTCGCATGTGGTTTAACAACTATTTTCTTAGCGTCCTACGGAACGCAAAATTACTACTTAAACATGGCTTACATTATTGACGCTTATAATGTGGTCTGTGTTATTAGTAGTTATACATTTCCAACCACTATCAGGTGATCATTGATTTCAGTTGCGACGCAAAGTTCTAGAAACTGTAAATTCAAAAATGGCCATATCGGCGGCCGTTTTCAAAATCGAGAGTTGTATTTATCTCTTAGATGCCTCCCGATAAATACCAGTGAAATCAAGCTATTTGTTTTGTGAACGCAAGCATTTTGCTTAAATGTCTATTTCTTCTTGAACTACCGCAGCTGGTACGGTTTCTGGTAGTGTTATGCGCGAAAGGCATGGAAACGTGATGAAATGCGGAGAGTATAAGTGAAAGGGAAAACGTGACAGTGTTTTTCACGGGGCCACTCACCAGTTTCAGGTTAACCCTTTCAAAGGTAATTTGATACGAACCGATCAGCCGTTGCAAGCCGGTTCCTTTTGAGGAAACGAAAAACCATTACCTTCCGCCAGGAATCTCTAGAAGCGGTTGTATCAGAAAAGAGCAGACTGCGTTTCGACTGCATGTTGAAGGGGAAAAGAGGGAATCCTAACATACTAACACAAAGAACATTATCTTCTACTCGATGCACTGGTGTACCTGCTTGTTGGGCCATACTCCACAGGTTTGCAACCACTTTGCAAGAAAGACAATCGTCTGACTGACGGAAAATTTATCACATTTCAACGGCGTTGTTTGGATTATAAAAAATTCTCAGGGATTTGACTTATAAATTTGTTGTGCGCCTTAAGCTTTCGAACAAACAGAAGACGAACCGCTAAGTTACACTTGTTTCAGCTGAACATGCGTGCACCATTGGTGAGAAGGTGAACATGGTTAAATCCATTAAATTTCACAGGCTGATTAGATACAAAACATATTAAAAGGTTTTGGTTGACTTTTACATCTTTTGCGAAAGCATCCATCACATCGAACAATGATGTCTGTTTACTGTGGTCAAATTTCGAACATATTTTTAAACGATCATCATTCACACTTGATCGTAGCCTCTATACTCAACCAAACGTTATAGAATGTTTCTATCGAGAAGAATCAACGGACACGAGTCTCACGTTCGCTAGACCTCGTTACTAGTATATAACTTTACAGCAACCGGGAGTAGAACTCTAACCACGACCTCATGAGGCAATCGTGTTGACCACTGTAACAGTGACTTCAAACTGGGTATGATCAAATTATCTTAACTGAACGTTTTATCATTTTACGATCATGTCGTTTAATCGTCTCATTTGAAGACATGGTAAATGTCCCATTACTTTCAATATTTCACGTCGCAAGTAGAACCTTTGTGTCAGGCCAAAGTCTTCGAGTTCATTGAACGTGCTGAGTGTCACTTCGGATTAGTGGTGCGTAGTAGGGGAAATATTTAACTTCCGGTTGAGACGTGTCAAGATATATAACTCTAGAAAAATTCGGCATTATTTGAAAATTTGTATAGCAAGCACAACTACGATTAAGTTCGTCAATTGTTGACTGTGGTTTGGCGGGGTAAAATACTGCATCTCAAGAGAGCTTAAGGAATGTAATTCTAAAGTTTCAAACTATGATCAACACAACAATTGAATACCTTTATCTCGTAGTATATTATCTACTCCGTTTTATGACTTTAAATAACCTAAAATGATGGCATTAGCATGGTTGAAATGCATTGTTTTCTTGGGTAAAAGTGTAAAAGAGTAGGGCAATTTAAAAAACGACGTGGTTGTTGAGAACCATGGACGATAGGAGACAGGATACGGAGGCAGCTGACATTCGTGTACTGAAATAAATGCTGTCAGGTCTGAAGTGATCAGGATTTATGCTGTTGAATTGGGGAATTTTGGAAAGGAATTTTTGATTCAATGTGCCAAAAGCATTGTTGACATTCACTTAGCAATACGTTATTTTGTAAAAAGACGAAGGAGTAGAATGAACCAGGGGAACCGGTGAGTCTAATTTGCAGTGATTTGTGCAATAATTAACGAACTTTTCAATGAGACTGTTTATTCTGAAAAGACGACAATATCCTAAAATTATCCGATGGCGTACAGTAGATCACGATTTAGGTTTCCCGCGCCAAGGGTTGATGAAATGCGAACAATTCTGTGTTCGTCTGCAGTTTTCTTCTTAGAGTACAGCTGACAAATATGTTGCATAGTCATTGTAGCCTCATCTCACTCAAAATTTGTTTTTAAGTCACTCCGACAATTCTCACGGTTAAGGGTATAATTGAATACGATTATCTGACAATCAAATTGCAGTTGTTAGTTCGTACATCTTGCACGGTTATCTGCTCAACTGAATAAGCAATGTCTATTTCTGTTTAATGCACAGAGGTGAAAGTGACCTACTCAGGTACAATAAGTTGAATAAGTTTTACAAACGCACTTGCCAGGAAGTATTTCCGACCACTCAAAATATTAGCCCATTATTCTACCTTTCATATGATTGTGTGTGCAGTGAGACGTTTTTTATATGAATTACGCCATCCGTGTTATGACACGAGTCAGGGAAACAACAGCCAATATTGTGTGATCTTGGTCTGGTTGTTTTCACAGAATAATTAGTGGTTTGCTTAAAAAGGTCACCCGGGATTAAGACCATCCTCCTCCCAACTTTCCCTTCCCTAAGCTCTATTGATTTTTTAATTGATCCACGCCATTTGAATTACCGCCCCTACCATGAACCATCTCAAGCTTATCAATTCCACAGTCAGTATATGCAGCAAACAAATACAGTAGTATTGATCAGCGAGATAATTGCTTAGATCGTTTACGGTATGATGCACACTCCCGGCCACGTACACTAATAGAAGACATCCACTCACAACTGACTGCTTTCGTGTGTACATAAACGCCTAATTGCAAACCAGCCAAAACAAAATTATTGCAGTTAAGCGAGTAAACTGTCCTCCCGAGGAAAGTGTGATGGTTAAATTCACTGCAAGTGTGAACCTAAATAGTGCTTGTGTAGTTAATTAGCGTTTTCATACTATCCTGGTCTTTAATTCACGTTTGTATGACACCAATAAGTCTTGTTCTTTTGGCTGGGACGTTTTTGTGATCACAAGTTCTTCTCTAGGTTAAGATATTCTACGAAACCGCCAGTGTATGCAGTCGGTGCTTACAAAGTGTACCATACAAACAGGTGATCATCAACACGATAAGATTTGACCAATGAGTCTACCTTGTCATAAAAAACGAAGACCGCCTTTCACTTCGCAAAGAATAATAGACAGTATGAAAAACGCATATACGTAGCTCTAAAAGACAAGGTTCAACTAACGAATTTTTGGCAACGTGGATAATTTTCAACTTAAGCTATGCTGCTTTTTCATCGGTAACTAGCTTTGGGCCCAGCTATAGCTTACAGAAAAGACATTAACGTTGTTTGAACTGACCTCTTCATATTACATTGACGGTTTGACTTGGCAGTCGAACGAGTTCCACTCAAAATCTGTTCTGCTGTAGTTGACGCCAGATGGAATTCCCGACTTTCATGACAAACAGAAATTTGGAAATACTTTCCAAACCTTCTTGGAGCAGTCACTCCGAGCAATCCCCTGTTACCAGTTTTGCAAAAATTACACATATTCAGTCAATTTGAAGAAAAACAACTAACGGTTTTATGTCTAGGTTGAACAGATTTGTCCTCAATTGTAATACCAACATATCGCAAATATACACCGCTCGATTCAGTTCTAGACGATGAACATCTGTTGTCTGTTTGACCGATTTGAACATATATATTTACTATAAACAACAGGTGCATGTTGGTGTTAGCCGAAAAGCATTTTTAAACAACCTGGTGACAACTACATCAACGTTTCCGGAGAATAAATGGCTCACCGTTGTATCATTTGTTCCTACGGGCGAATCACACACTCATTGAGGGGAGCATATAGTTATTGATGAATTAACGGATTACGTGATATGGCATGGGAAATTTTCATAGTTTTGAAGGCACCGATGACAAGACGTTAACAGACAAATGTCTGAGTGATAGACTGATGCTTTCTTGAGTAGATGAAATGCTGTCAGAACGGTTCTTGTAATGATCGTCTGTCTTACGAACGAGGTCGGTCTACTGAAATGGATTGAGAGACAAACAACGGGGTTGTCATCAACCTAACAGCTGAGACAAAACTGTCCAATAGGACAGGGGAAGAAAATAAGCCTAGGAATACCTTATCTTTCGCAACCCAAAGACGACGGTAAACCTGGAACAAAGTCAGCTCCAACTTATCCATTTGTTACAAAAAAGGCCGTTTAACTTGTATAAAGCTGGCTATTCTTAATCATCTGGCAGTGCCGAATGTGTAGATTCTAGATGGATTTTCCAGGAGAATCGGCTTACCTAACAGCTGTCAGATTAATAAGCTAGTCACACATAGTGTGTCGTTACCGGACGGTAGGACATGTTAATTCTGAAAACACGCTGACCGGAGTCAAATGTCTTCCTGAGAAGGTCACACATTACAACCAGTACCATAGTTAAAACGTATGCTGCGCTCTAGAATGGGAGCAGCAACTCATTTATGATTATGGTTAACTGTGAGCGGTATCCATTTTGGGGTATCGATCGGTTTGCTGTAGTGTTTCACTTAACAGTATTCTGGTAATTACTAAGAGTGATAAGATGGTGACAAGAAGTGATGCCTTAAAATGTCCATTTTGTTGGATCTGTTTAGTAATACTGCTCTATGCAGACCAGGTTGACAACATCTCATATATCATAGTTTTATAGACCGTCCAATACAGACTCAGTCGTGCGTATTCTTTTTCGGCTTTCCCTTATCATTGTCCTTGATGTGAATTACAAAACGCCTAGCTATTGGACAAAGGTAAATAAAAATTAAGTTGGTGGTATGCGGTTAAGACCAGTTCAGATATAAACAGCCTACGCTGGCCGGATCACGTGATCCCGCTAACCGTGATCCATCAACTGAGTTGTACATCGTTCAGCACAAACGTCGGGGCCTGAAAGAATACTTGAATGAGAAATGCAATGCAGTGGTAATGAACTGACATTGACATAATCGTGTTACTCAGGTGTGATAGTTAACCTGATTGGGGACAGCATGAACATCACACTGTTAATCAGAACCCTTATTAGAAATGTTAGTTCCCCGTGCTTTTATCGGTATTCTTGTTGAATATTTCACGATTTCCACTGACGAAAGATTACCAAAAGAAATGTAACATTTATCTTTGTCTGTCGCACGCCCCCTGTCGTGGTACGAGTGACAAATGACGTGAGAATACGAAGTGGCGTTGCCACAGCTTTATACAATCAATCCGTTGATATCTTCACTGATATAAACAAATGAGGAGTTTCGGTTTCTGTAACATGTTTGTTAAATTTTACACTTGCTCACCCTTTTTTTACTTATCATTTTGTGTCGAATGTATAAGAACAAGTCATACTAACCCTGATAAAAACCAACTTGGGTGGTTCTGTGGAATGTAAGTAAATTCATGTGACAGTTATGGTCGAAATAAATATCAACAGCGTTAATTCCTCGTTTGATCGATAAATCTATGAATCACGTTATTCATCTCTCCTTCTCACACATATACACATACACAGATGACCTCTTTCAAATGACATAAACTTACTCTATATCCGGAACACTGGGAGTTGAGTACAGGCGGTTTGATTCTGGAAAATTAATTCAATTAGCTTCCGTTTTCCGTTGTGAGTATAAAACGTCAAATGGCGGAGTTTTGTAGTACTCTGATAATAAGGGTCAACGCTAAGAGCATTAGCCAGTTGGTTTCGGTTCTGTTGATTACCCTTATGATACTTACTGAACAGACCCCATGACCCACATCAGTAAGTGTTGTGTGAACGATTACAATCACGGTCAGTAGGATGCCAACTTTATCCGCTTTAGGTACATCACGATTTCCATGGAACAACCATCCTGGGAATAGCAAGGATGTTGAATTGACGAAAACTCTCAATCACACAGATAAACTAAAATTTCGCATAAAGTCGACTATTCTAACTCAACTGATAGTGTTGGCTATGTACGTTTTGATCTAATTCACTAGCAGCGTTTGTCTACATGACAATTCCTTGAACAAAATTGTTGTTCAGCTTTTATGTTCACAATTTCGATCATACCAGGCGTGTGGGCGCTGAGAAAACTTGTTGGGTACAGACAACACGTTGACTGCAGTTCCATTCACGATTGACAAAGTGACATAACTATTACTGAATTGGAACAAACAAAACATTCGGAGTTTATACTCCTTTTGAGATGAAGGACAAACAGCTAGGTTGCAACCCTTAGTTGACTACTGACAAGCTGTGATCTAGAAAGCATTCTTGCAATCAACTAACACAAGCCTTCAGTTCACAGTTTATCACCTAGAATTGTGCGTTGCTCCGAACAACTCCGAAAGGAAAACTCAATCTGTCCGAGTGACAATATGGTCACAGATAAAATATGCCTTCACCACGTGAATGAAGAATGTCAATTAACACCTAAACAATTCAGGAGTCACCATCACGTTTACGTACCTTACTTACTTCTGAAGGCTCATAAGTCCAGTGGTTGTTACAGAAGAGGAAATGATCTCTGCTCATGTGTTTCTTTCTCTGTGTTGGTCGGTAAAGAATTGCGTTGGATGGCTAAATGTAAATTTAACGAGGGTTTCGGCTGCAGTCATTTGGGCCACAAACATTGAAGTTCACTGGAACACCATTTCGTGAGATATGCGCATTTGATGATCCGTAGAACTTGGCTAAGTTGGTGATCTGGATCAACTTTGTCCAGGTCATCTCCCACGTATATGTCGGTTGACTAACATTCTCTATCTCTCGACAGCTTCAGTCGTGATCATAACGTCGGACGGTGCGTCACAGCGTGAACAGATACGAACTGTGATACAGTTCTTTCAGCAGAGTAACCTGCCTGCTCCACTACACAGTTTTCCTACTTTGGCAGCAAAACACCAATAATCAGAGTACTACAGATCACGTTTTCGTTCAAACATTACTACAGGTGGCGTGATGTTCTGAACGTTTAGTTTGTTAAGGTTTGTACGATACAGTCAGTGGTTGTGTCCATGCTGAATTCTGGTAGTTCATACGGAATACTTGAAAGGTTGTAGTTATTACAAAAATCCAATATTTACTATTGGTTGAGAAGTTCGTAATAACCACTTCGAAAGCATATGGGACACATTCGATTCAATTTCATTCTAACAGCTTAATGCTGAACAGTATAACTTGTGATAGATCAAAACATTGTTGACAACCAGCTCGCATATGTACATTTGGTTTGGATGCTGACCTTCACTCGCAAATTCACAGCATCTTCTTATTCCGCGTGACACTGCTGTACTCACAATGCTGAAGCTATGATGGTTAACTTCAACTATTGTGGTGTTGATTAAACCCACTCATCGAACAGTGTTGAATAAACCCACATAAATCATCGATCATCACGTCAGTAGTACAGGCTGCGCAAATGACGAAGCCACTGGGTTCTCTTACTAGATGACCGGACTGTTGGTCGGAGCATTGAGATGGTAGATTAGCTACAGCATCGTTGATGAGTTCACTGAACTCAGAAAACACTCAAGTGAACTATGGTGTTCTAAAGTATTGTTCAAAAGTGCATTTTTTGAGTTTGGGAACTGACCTTGCAGTTTCAAAAGTCCATTGTTATTCAAAGTATCCAGCTTATTGTAAAGAGGTCAACGTCAGCCAGGTTGTGAGCTGTACCACGTGCGTTCTAATTTGCATACATTATTCCGCAGCACAGATTATATCGAAATTTTCGACAAAAAGGCAAACAAAACATTTTCCGAGAGTCCGCCTGTTGCGCAACCTTTCGGTTACACAAAATGACCGCGATTCATTAAGTCCTTAAAGTGTCATGGAGGAAATATACAGTGAACTTCGAATGAACACAGCCGTAACAACAAACGAGCATTTTCATCACCGTATGGATTACCCAAAACCAGTTTTCCTATACGAAAAGTAGGTAAGTGGGTCCAACGTGAAATGGAAGGCATAGTGAAAAATTAAGATGGTTTCTACTTAAATTTCAATCAAAATGCACCACATATATGTTATTTAAAAAAACTAAGGATGGTACGGTATTATTTTGAATCGTAAAAAGACATCCCACTCAGTCCATGTTCTAACCGCACACACCAGTACAAGAGATGTTCTTGTAGCGCACAAGTGTTGTGACTGGATCTACGGCCTACGAACACCTAAACGGAACGGAATAACGGTCAGTGAAACGTTGGATAGCAGCAAGATGGATAAAGCTGATGAACAACGGGGTACGGAGTATACGCGCCCAGTTAGTCTTTAACCACCCAACCCATCCACCCGAGGCAAACGTCTGAACACAGGGAAAAGACTGATCTTCAAACAGGGCCTCTTTATGTCGCTCAGCCCGAAGACAACATGGTCACAAGTCCGTTCGTATTTATATGGTTTGAGACTAGCAACAAAGCAAGGTCAACAGAATGACCAAACGAAGGTCTAGACAGTACAGTCCAGGCGTGTAGTCGGGATGACAACAACAGTTGTCAGGACGACCGGAGCAGTGCACGCCCATGGCAATGGTGGAGGTCGCTCACAAGTGTACTTTGTTATTTTTTTTGTCATGCAATATTTTCGAGGAACCGGTGACTTTCCTGACAAAAAGATATATAGCTAGTGAAACCGACGATTAACCCTTGATCATACTTTATACTTTACTCCTTATTTCAAATGACAACCCACGTTGGACCACCATCGTCAAGGTCGCTGTTCGGCCCAGACTAGTCGCCTCTTCAGTTACTGAACATCTTTTGATAGGCTATAATGTCCTAATTATTTGCATTCCGATCGATTGAGGAAAACCAACGCGTGCTCCTGGGATGATTGTGTCCGCGCAGTCACAACGAGAAAAATTGTTTACAGAAGTTGTTTTTTCGACGGAAGCTACGCGGACGTAACTCGACCTAACACTAAATGTGAGATAAAAGACGGTCGAATTTTTGTAGAACTCCAGACAGTAAGGGTTGGTTGAGAGATTCCAAGAAATGAACGGTAAGCAAACAGCCGGAAGGGCTCGTTTCGCTCGCTTTGAATACACGACAATGCAAAGGACTAGTAAGATGGTTATTAGAAGAAGGGAAACAACCTTATATTTGGAAACGTGATCCGATGGCCTGTCTGACATGTAATACTCTTGTTTAAAACATCTGCTGGTGAACAATGTAAACACTGTCGAAGAACAGTAGTAGTAACGAACTTAGACATAGGGTCCAAGACATGGCATAGAAGTCCACTCTTTTCATGAGTCAGCAACTGTTGCCATACGATATGTTCATGGAAATGTGAGGTAAGGTTACGTCTAGATGGTTAATAGATAGTCTCAAAACACAGGGTTCCTTCTACGAAAATCACGAGAACAGCAAGAATACATTTGTTAACAAATGTTAACAATTCGATTTCATCGTTCTGAGGAAATAACTTGACTCGGCAAACTATGGTGGTAATGCTTAGACGGAGAAAATGAGAGATAGACCAACCATTCACCACAACGGTAAACTGACAACATGAGTTGTCACGTTTTGACACCGACTTTCATTGTCCGATAAACAATAAACTGCTGGTCGCTGATCTTGTGTGCGTACACAACTATGGGGTTTACCCCCTTAGATGTTGTGAGCTATTGCCAAAATATGCTTTGTTAATGGTGATCCAAAATTTCTAGAACAGCTATTCACCTGGCTTCGTCTTCGTGATCTTTCCAGAACGATTAATGCGAAGGTTATCTTGATCAACAAAAATTGAAGAGCGATTAGTAAAAGCTTGCGATAACGATTAACCTTACAACTATGAAACAGAAGATTTCAACATTTCAGACTGTCAAGGGGATGGAAATATGAAGCATCTGTTAGTCACTTCTTTAAGGCAGGAGCAGAAAAATCTCCAAAACGTCAGAAATTGTCCTGAATTCTGACTGAATTCCAGAAAATTATTTGGAAGATTATCTAAGTGAGCACTGACCATCAGTAAGATCTTTTCACATCTCTTCATTATTGAGAAATCCAGCGGTATAGCCAATGGGTGTACTTTAGCTGATGCTTCCCGCACAGATCAAAACCGCGTGAGTTGACGGCCTAAAGCGGAGAGTAGCAGGTTTTATCCACAAACATTTGCTCAACTAATCATTTGTATGGACTGAGTGCAAATCACCTGATCACTTCCATGATACTGGAACTAATGGGTCAAAGTGTCAAAGGACGACGGAAGAATTTCTGTTAGAAGTTCAACTGAATTAATGTGTTTGCGATCTACATTTGTACAGGCTGTAAACTTTGGACACTTGATTCCATCCCGCACTTGAAAACTTCTAATTTACATCTCTAATTGCTGACGAATTGCTGAAGTTTCTCCTGGGTGAAACGAGCGCTAGGCTACGCTGTCCACAAAACGGCTGTAGGCACGAACAAATTGCGCGGTCATATGCGCGACTCAGGCGCGAAACAGTTCAGGCGTGATTGCAAACTGAGACATAACTGAAAAATTATCAGCCTGGCTATCGCTGAGAAGGATAGAACAATTTATTGAAAGAATACTGCTGTAAGGTTGATTTTAAAAATATATTATTTTCAGGGTGAATTCCAAATCGAAATATTTTTTACCCATCGGTTGTACTAATGTGAAGATTGTATCTCACACGTTCCTTTAAAAGTTGTCTGTCACATAACGGAAGTCATGAAGAATTTCTAATCAGAGTCAACACATTCGAAAAAGCGAGTTATCATACATCTGTACATCATTTTAATCTAACCAGTAAAAATTATTATATATTACTGAGCACCAGTTAGATTAGAAACTTAATATCTTTACATTTTTTCCCGCCAGTTTAAGCAATCCCTTGGTTTCACCACCACCTCTTACTGCTCACGTTATTTCTTGTCACTTCAACGACTTCGATAGAGAGGCCTAACGAGTTTGTGGATTGTGTACAATGTTTCATACGTCTGGGAAGAAAAAAAAGTGACTTTACAGTGGACTTCAGTCAATTGCCGTACAAACCGAACTTCAGTAGAATCAAAATTACCGGTTCGAATTGAAATATTGTGACAGACAGGAAGATGGCTGTTGACACTTTTCACCCCACAATCCTGTTATGACAGACCGAGTGAGATGATCCAACACAAATCATCTGAGGAGTACACTACTTGACAACTGGTAACAGGGTATATGTGGAGATTTCCTTAGTTTGTTTACAAAAGATGCTCCACTTCTGTACAACAACTTTTTGTATCACTTTCGCATGTTATTCAAACTGATAAACGTGACCTTGCAATACAATACAAGTTTTATGCATGCCGGTCTGCTCTTCTTTCCGTCGCGCAGTCGTTTGACGATATTACATGGACCAATCATCCAATTTTTTAGCTCCGTTATACTAAGAACATCGTCGCATCCCAGATCGCGCTCCAGTAGTCCACGGCAACTCTGTGATATTATCTACTTTGGGATACTGGTAATTTGGAATATTGTGGTGGTCATCTCGAACACCTGTGAACTCATTTCTGTGAGTCAAACCCTTTTGATTACCATAACTTGTTGGAACTTTGTGAATATTTTTGTCTCATTCGTTCATTTTGTTGTCACCGATAGTCTAGTGAGGGACACTCGCATTTACCTAGTCTATTCAGTTACTCGTCTTGACCACTACGTATACACGGGTTAATTACGTCTGTTCAGGATCACACGGATGTAAAAATCATGACCAACTACCTTTCAGTTCGACTAAAATCGTTAGAACTTTACGTTGGCTCGTCGTTACTACGTTAGCGACAACAAGAAGATTTATCATTCAGGTCCTACTGCACTCGGAGGAGATAATAACAGATAAATGAACATCGGATAGTAAACAGTGCGACTCGAGTGGTATTATTACAGCATAGGCATACAATAGCTCAAGGTTTACAAATAATTGTTTGGGACGTAAGCACAAGTTTGAACGGATTTATCACCACGGCCTCAGCAAAGTTTAAGAACCCTGAGTCGTGACGGCTAACAATAATACTGAAGGCTGACATCAACTCCACGTTGTGGCCAGTTGACAAATGACGTGTCATCCGGTCGACGAAGTTTTTCAACTGTCGAAACAACGACCACCTGGTAATGAACTGTTAACAGCAACCATAATAGTTAATACCCAGCTGAATGGGCTATATTAGGCACTCTGGATAGGCAATCTTCCCAACCTCGCGCACGGTGGTATTATGTACTGTAATTTTGTTGCCCGGTCAGCAGATCACACGCTGATTTTGTGTCTCCAGACTTATCCTACTGATTCCATATATTTTTGCACAAGACCACCTAAATGAACAATTAAATTGGATTGCCGATTTCGTATTATGACATCAGCATTAATCAGGTGAACAGATGGAACAGAATTCATTCAGATACAGCTCCGCCGTTTCTATCCTTACAGTTTTAATTCTTAGGTCATGGTTATTTTCTCTGAAAACCGCTTTGTTCATCCATGTGGTTATCTGACCGGTGACTGCACTCTGTGAGTTCCACCGTTGCCATTAGATGACTTGACACTGATTAATGTTAGTTCAGTTACACTCATTAGTACTGATGACGGCTTACTAACCAATTACGCTGCCGCTCAAAATCCTTGCCCTCATTAGTTTATGTCCTATATTGCTGGTGATGGATGTGTTTGAATTGGGGGTAACAGATTGAGCGACTTGTCCTAAGCTAGGCAGCCGTACTTGTACATAATAACATAACATAACATGTTTCGATCTCTGAGGCAATTCAGCCCGTGTCAAATGGCCAATCAAGCAATGCCACTGACTGCGTACAACTAACACTGAGCGTAATCGTAAAATCGGACTCCGACAGCAGCGCTGTTTGTTTACAACTTAAGGACAGCATTGGCAACCGCTTCGCAATAATTCACTGATTGTTTATTATTACATAACTTTGAAACATTGAGTTCCCTTTATCCAGTTCATTAAGACGACAAGAAGACATACATTGCGAGATGCAAGCATTTCGTTTATTCTCATCAGTCGATTAAATGAAACGTTCGGTTATGTAGGTTAAGGGCTTAGCGACGAAACAATGAAATGAACGAACATCATATGAGAGCAATCAGGGTTCTCTGCCACGGTAACGAAATTGATTGCGTCAGCACCATTTGCCAACCGAAATGTTCTGCTAAATATCACATAACTCAAAAGAATCTTTCAAAGAACGGGAGCTGAAGGGTTTTACGGATGGGTCCTATTGCGTAACCGCAACACCAAGCTGTTGGCAGTCTCAGAGGCATTGTTGATCAAGCGTCACGCACCGGCCCTTTGTTGGCAAATGGTGCTGACGCAATCAGTTTCGTTACCGTGGCAGTGAACCCTGATTGTTCCCATATGATGTTCGTTCATTTCATTGTTTCGTCGCCAAGCCCTTAACCTACATAACGGAACGTTTTATTTAATCTACTGATGAGAATAAACGAAATGCTTGCATCTCGCAATGTATGTCTATTACATAACTAACCTGTTTGAGCATTTCGTTCAAACTACAAAGAACTGGAATTAGGCGGTACCGCCGCTGAACACGGTTTGAATAGCCCATTTTGTGTAAAAACTTTCCAGCGAATAAATTCTTATAATTAGAAGGTATGATTTCATTCTCCTGTTTGTTTCTCATGTACAACAATATCATACACAATAGTGATGATTCGGCTATCAGCACTCTTACTGCCAGACAATCACGTAACCAATCAGCAGTGCAAAAAGAGTTAACATTTTCAAATAATTATGCGTACAAAGACAGTAAAGTAAGTTAACCTGAGCGTAATAAACGTCTCCCATTTCCGGCATAGTTTCCCATCCGGACAGATGATCAAGTACAAAACGGCCTGCATTTACTGGAGCGGATAATCTGAACCAGCTGGACCGGATGCATTCCAGTCTGATGCTTCAACTTGACTCGAGTCCGATGGGTACCTGTCTGTCTCTCTATCAACTGGGTCAATAGCTGTCTGGCTTGGCTGGGACTGGCGGTTCATACATGTCTATTCTTTGACTGCAGCTTGAGTATTCTTGACAGTGGTCGAAAAGCTCGCATTTCAATCAGTCACACCCATTGTTCCTGTGGGGTTACACTCCAGTTAGGCCTACAGGAAATATGCTTTGAACACAATCATATAACCAGTTCATTTTATCAACCAACAACCACTTAGCAAAGTGACTGTAATGTACCACAGACAAACCACCGGTGTCCCGGACTGGTGAGTTAGACAGAACTTGTGTTGTTTGGCGGGGTGTAAGGGACCAGTGTCATAAGCTGCTGTGCTCTGAGATGGACCACAAGCAATGCCCCTGGTAACAGTTCATTTTGGAGAACAGAATGCTACCTAGGAAACTGCAGTTGAAAGTCATGCAGTTGTCTGTGATGCGTAACTAAATCAATGGGTGTGAGACGATTTCAGCATGCGGTTGCCATGGCATTGCCGATGGAATGCAAAGATAAGTGGGGATTTATTGCGTATGAGCACAAACCTGATAACATTCATGCTGAAGCAACACTCCTATGACAGGTCACCCATCTGTGGTATGCGTTAGATTGTTATCTTAATTCACTACCTGACATGATACACTCAAGCTGTCCAACGGAAAAAGATGAATAGTCCATGAAAAATGTATCCGTCTATATAGACGTTTGGCGGTTCTCACAATATCGTGTGCTAATTCGGCTTCAATAGTAGTAACCCTTCTACAGAAACTACCAAAAAATAGGGGCCTAATAGGGATGGGGACATTCCTGGACACAAATTATACCCGTACGTTGTACTGCCGTGAACAAGGTGCACAACAGAATGAATATGCATTAAAAAGAGCACGGCTTTAGCTTTGAGTTCATCAAGGTTGTTTCTGCTCGCCAAACGCCTCTGAAAACCCTTCATTCATTTCTCACTCGATTTTTACACGAACCTGTTGGATGTGGCGCGTCCCCGTTTAACCAAATATTGTAACCCGAATGAAGTACGCAAGTGAACAAAAAGCCAACGATGCTGTCATTCAGAATTACCGGTTGCTAATTCGGACTCTGTTGTTATCGAGCCAGTAATGACAACATGCTACAGATCTTTTTGACGATCTGTTACCATAGTTTCCCGTTGGCTGGAATGACGTCGTTACGAAATGCAGCATTAGAAATCCATCCATCTTCAACAGGCCCGCTCAAAACATGTGCCTCTGGCTGTATGCAACTGGGTGCATCCATTTTTGTCAGTGCGATCACGTGCTGCAGTCAGGAATGCTAGGGTGGCTGCAGCCAAATCAGAGTCACGGGATCTGACTAGACCCTTTTTACCACCACCCCTCTCTAGCCAGATGAAAATGTCCTATCTTCATCGGTATACCCACCTAGATTTGCCTTGTATACTGTTGTTTTGATCCAGTAACGCGGATGGCACAAGGGTTATTTATTCGACAAAGCAATACACGGCTTAAGCATTTAAACCAGACCTGTCATAAAACTAATTTGCACGCGGTATTCGGCCTCAGACAGTCTTGGTTGCCACAGATGTCAATGCTCAGTTCCATTAAGTAGCAGGGACTGTTATGGGCGATGCTGCAGTCTGATGTTCCTTCCTGCAGTCTTCCTGTGGCTTGTCAAAAAATATGCTCTGCACCTGCTACTGAATAGCCGCGGTATGAGTAGTATAATACGATCGCTCAACTTCACTGCACTCTTCCCCCCGCAAGGATTGTTCCA
>LUCH01001970.1:0-48262 GCA_013368495.1 Paragonimus heterotremus | reverse complement strand
TGACACTTTGAACTGTTGATGCGTAGGCCGGCTTGTACAATCTTCTGCAACGCCGCTGCAACGTGTCCGCTATGCTCTGTCTCATTCCCACTGTAGATGACGATATCATCTCCGTATACAACAGTATTGTTCAATCCCTCCAGCACCTCCAACATCAGTCATCTGAACGTGAACGGGGCGCCTGACAGTCCGAACGGCATACGTTTGAAGCGATATTGCTTTTCTCCCACTGTGAACGCCGTTTCGTCCCGGTCCGTTTGCTTGAGTAGAACCTACCAATATCCAGACCGCAGGTCTAGCACTGCAAATATCTTGGCGTTCGGTAGCTTATCCAACATTTCCGCCACGGCTGGGACTGCTACGACTTCATTAACTGTAATCTCGTTGAGTCTTCTGAAGTCGACACATAGTCGAAATTTCCCATTGGGCTTCCTCACCAACAGAACAGGAGAACTGAGCGGACTTTCAGCCTTCTCAATGATTTCCTCCTTCAGCATTTCCCTCACTTGTCGCTCGATTTCCGGCTGCAGGTGAACCGGAGTCCTTCTGGGCCCGAATGGTCGAAATCGGTCTGGCTTGATGGAGATTTCATGTTCAATCCAATCACAGTATCCATATGGGTCTTGGTCCGTGGTAAACAACTTTCGGAATTTGCATATCACTTCATTCAGCAACCGACTGTCGCAGGCTGGTATAGTTCCGGGTGCGTTCGCTTCAAGTTGTCCAAGCTGTGGTCTGAATTTTCTCGCCAATGGAACCACACCATACTTTGTTACGAGTTTACCATGCTTCAAATCAATCACAGTTTCAGCACGTTCAAGAAATTCCGCTCCCAATATAGTCTGGCGTGCGTCGGGGGAAATGACAAAAGACTGCTTGACTACGTGGTTATCGATTCCGACATCATACTCCGCAACGCCGGTAACTCTGAGTACAAACCCACCGACCGTTCCAATGGTATATGATTCATTTTTCGAATTTCGTCCAGAGGAAGTTAAAATAACTGGGGGTGATTAGGTCGCATAGCGCAAATCATTACAACTGCTCATTTCGAGTGCTTTCGGCTAGCGAATGTTTTTTTTTACAGTATTTGACGAATTAATTGCGAACAAGAATAAGCGTACTGAGAGGTCTTTATAACCAGACAGTACAAAAAATCCGTGCGCAGATCTCCAATTACTGAACTTGGCAAACTTGTTATGGTACAAAACGTGACTGAGACAGAAAGTACACATCAACTGAGATTACATTCTTATTTGTGCGTGACTTTTTGATTCAAGATCCATATGGTGCCGTGAAGGTTATACACAAATGTTCTATGCGGTTAGTATTGCAAGGATGGTTGCTTTATAGACGCTGAAGATGAATACCATACACAGGACCATATGATATGCATAATTAACGAGTTCCAACAAGCGGAAACTCGAGTGTATTGTTTCTGTTCGAATGAGACTATCTGGAAATTCTATATGGACGCAAATGCTGTAGTCAAATATGAGTGATATTTGACTTAAATGTCGCCACTTCCTCAACCAATCGCCAAATAATCCACCGTAGGATTGTCAGCAGTCTCCTAACATAACTGCAAATGTTGTCTTTGCTTTCTTGTTCGAGTTTCTGTTGCAGTAGCCACGTAGAAGAGGGGCCCGAAATTCAGGACGTTGATTCTTCATGTTACAGCTCAAAGATGCATCATTGTGGGAACTTAGTGACTTCATAAAAAACTTTTCTATCTTGGAACATTGTATCTGATTGAACTTTTTTCCCTAAAATGTCTTTATTTTCCGTTCACTGACTTCACTGGAATGTTGTTTTTACACCTCACTCACCTCCATTAACCAATGGTCCTCTGAAGACAAGATAGTTGTCAAAGTTACCCTCACGAGAAACGGTAATTTTAATGAGGCCATTACCTTACACCAAAATACTAACTATACTTGACTTTGACTGAAATCGGCTGCTTGTTTGTCTTTTCCAGCTGAAAATACCAGCGGAATGCGAAGGTTCTGAACAGGTATGAGTGGTATTCAGGTGAATACAACCGCTCTGACTGTGCATAAATTGCCTGGGATTGACGTTAAGCTGTTGAAACGTAGACGCTGACAACCAAAGTATCCGTTTGAGTGACCCAACCCCAATATCTTGCCTGGCTTGAAATCTGGGGATACTACAAGTCGGTATAGGAGCAGGAACGCGTAGGTTATGTCATGTAATCAAGCCATTTTTCCTTCTGCCGATGGTTTTTGGGGACAAGAGGTTGAAATAATGAGGTGGATATTTGATCGATCGTTGCTTACTTGTGTCAACGGAGCAATCCATTGTCTCTAAAGTCTGAAAAATGCCTATTTCATTGGTGTGAGTCGCAGACATGGATGCGTGTGTCTCGCCTGACCTTTTCTGCTAACTTGGTGTAGTGGTCAGGCTTATGTGCTGTTTTGATCCGGAGGGCTGTGCTGACTGCGACCTCGGTCGTTGCAGGTTCAACCAGGTCGGATTCACTGAAGAGGAGCAGCCAGACAAAAGGAAGATGCGTCCGTTGTGAGGTGTTCTTTGTGTATGGTGTCAGTGCGTTGTGTCCTAATTCGATTTGACTCTTTCTGTTTCGCTTGATCTGATTCTGTGTATATGTGATCGGTTTGTCTGTGCAGTATTATTTCTGTGTAAATGTGCCGAATGTCATGAGTTGGGAGTGTCAAGCCTGTTCTAGGTGGTTGATGCTAATGCGTATGTATGCGTGTGTCACTTGCTGCCTCCCGGTACAGGCTTTTGAGCCAAAGGCTTAGTTGAGGGTCTTAATCGCTCTCCTGTCTAGGTCTGGGCCTCCTGGCAGTATCCAAATCCTATAAAACCATGACTGTACAACAGAAACCAAATACCATATTGCACCGGCCGTCTCGCAGGATAAACCGGGTCGCCCTATCTGCTGCACATGGTAGGGTGGATAGACGAAAATATGCTACTGCCAGTCACTCACCATCATAATTTTCTCCCGACATGAATCCCTGAGCAGATAATGCTAACTCAAGTTTCAGTAGCTCGAAGAGCAACCTGACACAAGCCCGAGGACGCAAGACGCTCTGTGTTGGAGCATTGAATGTGCGCACGCTGCTGGATCGATGCAGCTCTAGCGGACGGCCAGAACGGCGCACTGCACTGGTCGCGATGGAACTGCGTCGCTATGGGATCGACGTAGCAGCCTTGAGCGAGACGAGGCTTGCTGACCAAGGTAAGTTACAAGAAGCAGGTGCCGAGTACACCTTCTACTGGACAGGTTACCCGACAGACGGTGCTCGGGAGCATGGTGTCTGTTTTGCAGTCGCTGATCGCCTTAACGCTTTGATGATAGGCGAACCGCACGGCATCAGCCTTTGATTGTTGTCTATGCACCAGCGACTCGGCCGAGGTAAGTGTGCCACATTTGTTAGTGTTTATGGTCCAACTATGTGTCACACTGATGATACAAAGGACCAGTTCTATGATCAACTGTCCGCCACAATCCGGTCGGTACCGGTGACCGGTCAACTGTTTGTCTTGGGTGACCGGAACGATCGTGTCGGGTGAGACTCGGTAGCTTGGCCGGGAGTCCTCGGACCCTACGGCATTGGTTCAGTGAACGAGAACGTTCTTCGTCTGCTTCGCCTGTGTGCTACTCACGAGCTGGCTATCACGAACACCCGGTTCCAGCTGGACGCGAGCGACATCACGACGTGGACCCATCCGCGAAGCCGTCATCACCACTTGCTTGATTACGTGATTGTGCGACAGCGCGGCATTCGTGAAGTGCATATCACGCGAGTGATGCGTGGCAATGAATGTAGTACAGATCAAAGGCTGGTCATGTACGCAAGTCTGTTTATTGTAGATCTTCTGGACAGCGGCAGAAGTTCGATATCAAACGACTGCAGAACTGTGAGGTGAGGATTGCCCTTCAGTGTGCATTTGCTGTTCGTATGTACGACGCTCCTGTATCCACTACATCTGAGGGTATGTGGCAGTTCATCAAGGAACTGAGACGATCGGTCTCAAACGCCAGAACCGTTCGAACCGGTTCGATGACAACAACATGGTTATGGCTGAACTGGTACGAGAGAAGAATGTTGCGTTTGCTGCCTCCACAGTGGACCCTGACAACGAGGCGAAGAAGCTGACAATCCGAAGTGTCCGCCGTCAACTGGTCGAGTGTGTTCTCGGAATCAAAAACAACTGACTGATGAAGCAGGGCGAGCTGATGCAGGGTTTCGCAGATTGTTGACAACATCAGGAGTTCTACGATTTGCTTAAGACGATCTTCGGTCCATCGGTCTAGTCTACTAAGGCACTGGTAGACGGAGACACCGGCTGTTCGTGCACTCAGCCAGAGGACATCATGAAGGTCTGGCACAAACACTTTGATAGCTTGTTAAACCGTCCTGCTACCATTGATTGGGTGACTATGATCAGCTTGCCACAACAATCCATCAAGCCTTCCTTTCTATTGCTCGGAATTTACTAGAATTGCAAACAACGATAAAACAATTGCGCAGTGGAAGATCTGCAGGCTAGGATGGATTTCCAGGTGAAATCCTGAAGGATGGCGGACCGGCGCTGGAACGTGCACTGATTCAACCGGTTCACTCCATCTGGAATAAGGATGTGATGCCACAGGATTTCAAGGATGCTGTGATAGTACCTTTGTTTAAAGACAAGGGTAGCAAGCAATGCCCTGACAGTTATCGGGGCATCAGTCTGTTGACCTGCGCAGGTAAGGTGCCCGGCCGAATCCTTTTTAACCGGCTGAATACGGATGTCTTGGAGGCCAATGTTCCTGAGGAGCAATGCGGATTCCGGGCGAGTCGGAGTATGATAGACCTGGTTTTCACTACTCGACAATTTCAACAGAAGCGCCGGCAACGCAACCAGCCCCTGTATGCCCTCTTCGTAGACTTCACCAACGCCTTTGATTCCGTGAACCGCGAGACGTTGTGGATGTCCAGGTAAGTCCGTCAAGTTTGTTGGAATGTTGTGTGTGGGCATGAAGGCGAAGGTGCAATCGTGTGGATCTACCTCTTATGATTTCGACATTGACAAAGATGGTGGTGATGCTATTAATCAAGACTTAGGATCAACTTGTGCGACTATTCTACTCGTGAATGAAGTAGGTAACTTGATAACAATGCGGCTTGGATCATCTGCATTTGAATACTGAGAACTACTACATTAGCTTGTGAGATGATAAGAAATTTACATAGCAGGAATACTTTTTAAAAGATGGTATCAACTGTACTTTGGAATATATGTATAGTCTTGAATAATGTGCACTTATCGATGCTAAGAAATTATGGTCTACTCATGATGAATCAAATGAACGTGAGCATTCTGGAAAAGAGCGACCGGGTGAAAGTCATTTCGTCCGATGGGACCAACATGTAGGCAAAACAAAAGTTCCATTCGCTACCCATCCAAAAGCGCTCTGATTTTTGATACGCCTTGAGTGGTTGAACTTACACTTGCGAATATCTTTGTATCACAATGTTTAGTACGTCTTTGGTAGATTGAGCACACTCATAATGGCGACAAGTGTGTATATTGATGTCTGTCCACACAATAGTGTCTTACCGCTCGACCGTTTCGGAAGTAACCCACACTTACACTCCAACAATTTATCTATGCCACTTGCACAACTAACTTCCGGAATAGTAAAGGTGTACACCGTATTTACATGGACTATTTCTTGCTTTATCAGCAAAGGTTGCTTCACCAACGGATAGTTAATAACGTAATCTGGCTACTTTAACATAGTTGCTTGTGGCACGTCAATGCTCACTTCTAG
Organism: Paragonimus heterotremus; assembly: GCA_013368495.1. NCBI lineage: Eukaryota > Metazoa > Platyhelminthes > Trematoda > Plagiorchiida > Troglotrematidae > Paragonimus > Paragonimus heterotremus. The sequence goes on along the minus strand of LUCH01001970.1, from coordinate 42,453 downwards.
ACACTGTACAGTCCTGGGATCAAAATTATTGTGTTGCGATTCTCTGTAGTCTAATGAGGACGGGGTGTATAGAAAATGGTTAGTAGCAGTAGCAACCGAAGGACCATTCATCCAGTTACCAGCCATACTAAGGTCACAAACGATGGCGTAACAGTTATGATTAAAGTGTGCTGTGCTACAACCTTGTTGTGTGCAAGTTTTGTCTGGGCCAAAGCTTAGAAGGCATGACGGTGGAAAGTTTTTCGTACATCACCCTATTTAATAACAAAATTAAAATCAACCTAAGATAAATGATGGGGCAAAGTCGAGCTCTTGTTTGTGTAATGTTTTTCATTAAAACCATTTATCACTTCATATAGACTGAACGTTGCTTCCATTACAGCACGTCAGTAGTGCACATCCTTGTCAATGCCAGGACTAGAACTCCGGTAACGCATTCATGAAGCGACTATGTCTACCCTGGTGCCATTGATCTCACATTCGACACTGCCGAACTATCATATGTGAACGCTCAACAATTTTCACTCGTGAGTAGTGATCAGGTCGCCCTGTCGCGTGGCTAGAGTTCTAGTCCCGGCAGTGGTAAGGATATACTCTACAGACGAGCTCTAACGAGAACGAACCTCGAGTCTAGTGCTTCCTTTCGAACGGAGTCGACTGGAAAATCTATGTAAATGCGACAGCTGCGATCATTTGTGAGTGATGTTTAATCTATATGAAAATCGCAGTATCCTACTACTGATCGTTATTGATTATTTGTCCGATCTAGTTGAACATCACTAATAGAATACTTGACGCTTCTGAACATGCTGTTTCCGTCTCTGGTTCAGATCCAAATTCTACGTAATTGGTGATGTTTTTATAATATTTACAATTGAATTACCCAGCTGAATGGGGACCAATTTCCATGTGGAGTAGGTTTTTCAACACAGACAAAATCGACTCTTGTGCTGTTTAGATTTCATGAAACACAGGGCTAAACTGAGTGTTTGCTGCTCATCACACTGACAATAGTTAAATGCGATAAACCGAAACCAGTCGCTATGCGATTACCTTTGCGGCTAGTGAAAGTAGTCCATAAAAAGAAGTGAACGAAAACCTTTCGTCTCACTGAGTAACTAAGCAAACAAACTGAGAACAAACTGTGTGCAGGTCTGACGAATCTGGACGGCTGTCAGCGAACTTTGGTTTACATAAATTCAAACTAGTTTTGGGATCATTACATTGCCAATCAGGTGGTTTAATAGCTGAACGAACTGAATATAAATAATTACGCCCTTGCTTAATTATGTGTTGCGAAGCGGACCAATATCCCCAAAACAGATGGCTGCAAACCACTATCGTTGTTGTGCAGAACACTCCGTAAGGCGGGCAGCTTTAACATGTATTCAAACGGAGTTAGAGAAACAATAGGTTTCAAATCACTGAACACTATTAACATAGCAAACTTTAGTTAGATACAGGGCGTTTTTTCAGGAAAGTGGAGACTTGTGACGTTGTACGGCAATGTAACTTGTCTTTTTGAAGACGTCAAATGATTGTGGACTAACATGCTCTGGTGTGATTGCTGATTAGCCATGAGCTGTACGACAATCTGTAAGTCACCATTTGTGACGTTGACCTTGTTTCCGTTTCTTCAGAATGTCCTCAACACAGCTATCCACGGTGACAGTTATGTGACAGCATTAACAGAATTAAAACCGATCATTCATCTTCAACTCTCACAGGTGAACAACTCTTACCAGATACAGCTCCTAACGTTGTCCGCCTAAGTGAAGTTGACTTAATGTTGTGATGTTCGTGGAAGTAGGCTTACTTGAACAAAGTGGTTGCGATGTACGAAATGACACAAATGTATCTTGTACTTATCTATGACCCCGGTTGAAAGAAAACTTTCTGCCTGAAGCATGCTCTGTAATTGCAATGACTCGAGCCCAATCTTCTCGGTGGTTGTAGATTTTAGTTATTTTACCCCCACATCATATTGCACATCAGTGTTGCTTAGCAACGAGTAACAGCAGCAGGTTTGAAACGTGAGCTAGGTAGGTCATCACACTTTACCTTCCCAGCAAAGTTACTAGGCTATGAATACCTAATCCTCAGAATAATTTAAGAAAAGCTGTATAGGGTCGTTAAACTTCGTAGGACACTCTCATCCTTTTGGGGGTGGCACGAATCTCATGAATAACTCAATCCAGAGGATTCTAACATTTAATACTATTACCGTCACGTGAACTACTTCAAACATGCAACATCGTTGACCATGAGTCCTGTGACCTTGCTAAGCCCCCAGTAGCTCCAGAGAAGGAGATAGGTGAACCATTTTGAAGCAATTGTTTGATAACAACAGGTTATTTTGCAATAATATTTACGTTTGCCAGTAACTGATAAATGACCGGGTATAAACAAAAACAGACCGAACAGCTACTAGTCAACTCGAGTCATCAGCTCAAATCTATCTCTTTCGAAAACATTTATTGCGTGGACAACAAATTTCGGAAACATCCCGTTTCACACGGTAAGCACGCGTGTTTCGCTTGTTGCAATTATTTATGAGGATAATGAAAACCTGAGGCGATAGAACGAATCTATCACTCTACTGAATGATTACATTTAATACTGGACAAAATTCTGGGAGTTCGCAAGTTTTGAATCACCATACACATTTCACGAGAACAGATTGAAAGCAATTATACTGTGAGACTACGTTTGTATCTAATCACATGCTAGTTATACGCAAACGATAAATCCATACTGTAGTTTTTGTACACTCATTTTTGCCATTCACTGTATGGCACATGTTCAGATTATTTTTTATAAAGAGGATGAATCGATAAAATCAAAATGCCAGCAACCTGTAACACGATTGACTTTTCGTGGTTATTAAAATTATATTGCACCGTGACTTACTGTCAAACCGGGTGGCTCTAAATACACGTAACATTTAGTTTGGAGAATGAAGACTCCCACGTCACGTTTCACCAATGACAACATTTGCGTCTAATTTTCACAGCTCCAACGCATTGTATCGCCCTCAGAAAAAAATTTTGCAGAAGAGCAGGAGATAATCATATAACTATCAGTTAACAGTTACACTCTAACATAATTCATATAAATGTAACAATCTCCATACTCCACAGAGCCTGTCATCTTCACAGTGACGTCGGTGACCACAGATCGGAACGGAAATAAGAAGTGGTTGAATTATTATAAACTGATTATGTCGATGACTGTCCCGAAGGGCTGAAACAAAAAATAGTTCAGTTTAATGCTAAATGAGCTTATGGTCAAGAGTCACTGAAGGCTTTTTTGTAGAACTAGACACCAGGATTGTTTCCCAGGATAAGACTAACCTGTTCTCAGTTTCTCTTCTTCAAGAAAACTACTAATCAGGTACATAGAAGTAATTGAATGAAACGGTTGTAGGTTTATATTACGCAAGTTACATGTGAATCCAAAATCTAGAAAACAGTGAAAATCGAATTAGAAAAAGTTTGCGCTCAATCACGTAGGACAGTACAATTGTGGGGATAAAATACACTGCAGATGGCTTTGACATCTTTGACGTAGGACGGCTAGCCAAGCAAGTTAATTTTGATAAATGATGCTTGAATGAACAGTTTTTGGTACTCTTCACCATTTCACAAACTTTTTTGGCTAACTCTGTTGGCCTTAGTTCAGTCATGTTCTCAACCGCTTTTTTCAATGACTCGGGCGGGGTATCAATCGTTGACATTGTATGCTCGACCTCGAACTCACCAGATACAACATCTCAAGCCTTGTCCACCTAATGTGTAGCCATATTTTTAGCCTTACTCTTGAGTACAAAAAAGTTAAAACGCCTCGTTTTGGAGCCGATAAATTTCTCCAGAACATTTCCATGATACAAAATTAGCTTTGGTTGAACCTACAGAGTCGACTTTCTATCCAGACTGTGCGCGATAGCTTCTGCAGTAGAGGGTTCATCATCACTCGGTTCAATCAGGCTAGAGAATTCAGACTCTAGAAGTCAGAGAGCTTGAACCGCTCAACTTTGCTGATCTCCTACTGGAATACAACAGTGTTTCAGATACTTAGTCCGCAAAAATGTCTTAATATTCCGAAACCATTTATGAATGATATACAGAGGTACAATCGCACCAGGGCCGATGCATGCAGGCGTATCACTGAACATTTAAACGAGTCCACCTGGACAGAGAATGTCTTCGAGTCAGTGGCAAATCGTTACCAGTGAACGCAGCTATTTGCCTGCAAGTAAATTCAGAATCAAGTGTTCAATGGACTGTGGGTCACTATAATATACTGTGATACAACCCGTTACAGTTGTGACCGATTAGGGAGGCTTTTGAGTCTCGTCTAACTCTGAATACTTTCCATAAATGTTTTCCGCTCTGTGTGGAATATGTATCGCATGTTAGGCTAGTAGGTTGGAGTTGGATCGTAGTCCATCCATGCCTAGTGACATCTTTCTCCCACTGGCTTTTGAGGTTCAGCTGACCGGTCCGCGCTTACTAATTTGTTCGTTCAGTCTTTCAGCTGCATCAACTAAAAAATTTAAATTTAAGATGAACAGCCGACCTGTTATGATACACTTCTTGAGCTCTACTTCACTCCCTTGTGAGTCATCTCATGTGTGCCTGACAAATATCGGGAAATTCTGCAGCTAGGAGACGTTCTGGGTAATCCTGTTGCTAGATAATCACAATATGCTGCCCATTCGATGGTCAGTTACACACACGCTACGATTGTCGCCTCCCCCAGCTTTGTAAACTTCAAGCGAGTTTATTACCTAAAAGATAGCAGTATTTAATAAGTATGTCCAGTAACTTTCTCTTGGGAACATACTTGGGGTTGTATCTAGCCTTGCATGGGTGTGGGGTCGTACTACAACCATGTAGTGTAGTAGATTTTTTGACCTAGAAGAGAACCGAATGTGAAAGGTATGCACTTCGGCGGAAGTCGAACCAGTGACCAAAAGGAAATGCCTGACCTAACTGTGTAGATCAGCTGGGAGAGCGCTAGTTGTAGTTGAGCGTGGTATTTCTGCATATGATTTGACTCATGCCGAAACCCGGATTTCTTCCGCTCAGGTTACATTTAGCTGTGAAGTCATCTTACAAAAGGCTGAAAACCGAGCTCACTATGTCAACATGTGCATGATGTCTTCAGAGTCAAATGAAACGGTTATAATGCAACTTATCCGGTAGGTTACGTTTTGTTTGATAGTGATCCAGTCTTGATAAAATAAGTCTTGCAGCTGCAATTTTCGGTAGCGAGGGTGTACGGTGGTCAGTTGACAAATGTTGTGATCCCAATTCACTCCGCACAAACAGTGGCTCGTGTTAGCTGATTAACGTCTGAAAACTTTTGCGTAGATACACTTCCCAACTAGTCTGGTATATGCTGCGTTCAGAGTCGCTAATGTGATAGGAATGTGTAGAGACCTTATCTGTCGTAAGCAGAAAGTATCTAATAATGTAATAAGATTAGTTTTGTTTTCACTAACCACTCAACTGTTTCTACCGCCGGTCGAACAACAAACCCCAATGTTCTCTAACAATCCACGTATACATCTCATTTTCTTGTAGTTGCGAAAGTCTGTAAATGGATAGAACTGAAAGACGGTTGAACCCAGGTTCACAGAACTTATGTAAAATTAGCTGAGAATGTATAAATGCAACAGATTCAACAAACACGAAACACCACATCCTCCAATACAAGGCACTTAAGAGCCAAATATTGTGTGATTGTTTACTGTCTTAAAGAAAATGTACAACTTTGGGCAACTAGCTCTATGGGCTGAGACCATGTGATTGCTATTTCTTACTCGTAGTAGGTTCACTTGTAAGTATCATTAACAATTTACGTCGATTCTTACTTTATCACTTTGCTTACCAATTTTTGTATAGTTTCATACGTGTTCGTCACCAATAACAGAGTGTGTGAACTGACTTCATAACGTTCTGTTTTCTGACTACCGTATTTCAACGGTCCAGGTAAGCTCATTGTTTCAAATCATATAATAACTATACGTCTTTGTAAAAAGAGCTGTTTGGGAAGTTTGATCAGGTCGCGACGGGGATTCTCGCGTGTACACCGTAGTTTTAAACGACTAGCCAGAATAATGAAGTGTCGGAGTCAGGACTGAGAAGCACATTGCAAAAGCACAATGTGGTGGATATCTGTTTCAGTCACTATTTATCTAAACCTCGACACAAAATAGAATCGAATGGCTGACAAACCCAATGTCACTTTTAGGTAAAACATCGTGATTGAATCACTACTTACACTGTTATACGCTCCGCTGTTCGCGGAGTTCTTTATTTCTTACCCGGCCAACCAGATTATAACCGGGCTATTGCTGTCAACTAGTGATTGACTCTGATTTATTTACTACTGACGCACGTTCTATAACTCCGTGTTCTAATATCATGAATTACAACTGCTTATTTCAGTTAATCCGAAATCTTCTCCCTATTAGTTACTCTGGAGCTTTGTGTTCGAGTACAGTTTATAAGGCTATTCGAAATCTCTACTTCTGAGTATTGCTCACAGCTAGTCAGTTGCCTTAGCAACTTCAAGAATACAAAAAGGCCAGCGACTGGTACTGACTATTAAGTTCTAATCTACTAATATTTGGAGTATATATAGCTAACTTCAGATGCTCACTATAGGTTTATGTGGTGATAATATGGTATCCGAAAAATTAATGAAGCGTCCAACACGGAAGAGCGGAGTGGGGTTTATGAAATGTAGTCATCCTCATTGGGACTATGGTTGCAGAGCCTTTAAAACCCTGGGAGTCTAAGACCAACGAATAGTCGTTTCATTACCCATAGCGTTAGCTGGCAGAAACTAATTACAACCGCCCGGCATGAACACACCGATGTTATTTGTTATAATCCTCAAACGTGATTCTTTTGGTGATGTGTGATTAATAGCTAACTGGTGACTAATGAACATAGAAAGCTGTGTGCTCACGAAATGATTGATTCTACTTATTTAATCGTTGTCTGAACCCATGCTGATGTAGGGTTCTGTATTCAGCAACTCAAACATTAGTCACTTCTAACACGTAGCTTGGTAGATTCATTATTTTAGATGAGACTCAATTGTGAAAAATCAGGATATAGGCCGAATTCGAACCAATGACAGAAATACTAGCCGAAACCTTAATTTTTCACTATCGGGTCTCATCTAAAATCAATCATTTCTGTCAGTGTAACGTTCGCCATGTATAAACGCAATTCACACATATCCTGATCAGTGATAACTCTATCGATCCACCTCGGAAAGCCAACGTTCTTCTATCTCAATACAGTCCTCGATTTGTGCAGTTTGCCAGAATCGTCGGAATCAGTCGAGGCAGGTGAACTTTGTTGAGCAAAAATCATAGTCTGTCTGAAATTTAGTTTGTTTTAAAATAAGGTTTTGTCGTTAACTCACGATTTGACTATTTGTCCCTCTAAACCACTTGACTTGTGAAGCAACTCGACGTTGAATACGGAATATTTAGGTCTGGTACGCTTGTATTTCATTGTTTCGTCAAATTTACACCGTCATTTATTTTCCATCTAATGGGGATTACGGTTGCCAAGAGGGTTACAGAGTTTAGAGTATTTTGTCATTAGACACCAAATTTCCGTTGCTTATCAACTTAGATTTCAGCAGTAGGCGAGGTTCGTCTTCAAAAGTTCTGTGCAATTATACACTGACCGGAACATATATACCGGAAGCTTCAGGCCACACTATGTTTTGCAACAGTGTTCCCTAGTTTATTGCACTCCGAATTCCTACCTTTTCAAGAGTATCTTCTGTGTTGTTCGTCAACGTTATAGTGTTCAGTATTTTTCAAGCCGTCGTCCACTCTGCCAGCCATTCTTAAAATTTCTTTCTTGTTTGTTTACTGACAAAACCTAAGCCAAGATTTCTGGCCCATGAATAATTCTGTTGGTGTTTACGATTAGGCGTGGTGCATGCTGAACTGTAATCACGATGAAGCTGGGGAAGCCAAAGAAAATCAAACGATCGATATCGCCTTATGGAGTTACAATATTTCATCGAGAAGAACCTCAAAAAATATATTGCCCAAGAAACATTTATTAAAGGTTCAGTAACATTTATCTTCACTGGAGGACCGAATTTTCTGTAGAAGCATCACGGGACACACGTCGTACTAAACTCTGTCCGAGGACGTGATGACGTCAGGCGGAAGCATTAAAGTACATAAAACAGCTTATGCAAAATCATCGGACGAATCTCTGTAACCAGTTTTCAAAATTTTTCCGATTTTCTCAATGCAATTGCACGTCCTCAACACCTGTAGTTGAGCAATTTTTATTGGAAATAATGGCTATTTTAAAGGCACGCTACTTGAGTGACCTTGAATTGAAAGAAATGGAAAAGCGCCTGATTTAGCGAGTGTCCATAGAGTAAGGACTGGAACAAATGCCGTCTGAACTTAATTGCTTTCCGACGGAGAGAAGTAATGACAGATTGCCTTATGCATAATTAATAGATGGGGCGGGGAATAAGTCTGTGCAAAGTCCAATCCCGTTACACATGACCAACATTGGTGTAACGCCAATTTTAGTAGAAAGAGACAGTTGGCAAATAAAACAACAGTTGTCTGAGAATGATTAGATACAGCTGTCTGTTCTCAAGGGGAAATCTCAAACAACATGTGTCGAAATGGCTAAGAACAGAAAACGTCGCATTTATATGACAATTTTGAAAGAGTATTAAAATCAGAAAGGATATGTTAGAAGTTGAGTTTGCCACGTCTGAATCAATTCGTTAGTAGTCACCCTTCACGAAAGAGAACACTTGGAAATTTCGGACGGTAAACTCTGAATATTATACATATATGCAAATTTTTCCTAAGTTTTGAAAAATGAGAATTACACTTTAGGTTGTTGGGAACAGTGGTGAGGTTCTTCGAAAATCGGGTTGAGAATTTAAGTAGTGGGGTTTTGCTGAACCTGACGTTTAGATCTCAAACGTTTCATCACTGAACGGGCTGACATCATCAGTGCACAAGTGTTTCAGCGTATAGTTTCTGAACGCTCAAGAACTGTGCATTGATGATGATGTCACCTTGTCTGGTGATGAGACGTTTCCAATCTCACTGCCAGGCCTGAAAAACATTCCAACACCTAAAAAAGAAATTTTGTTAAGGAAATTTTTTGACTGCACCGTATTGTCGGCTTTTATCAGTGTTACACCACCAATACAAAGATGACAATAAATTTGTGTAATGGTATGAATGTTTCGGTGTCATCTGGAAAAGGCAAGGCTATGTATAGATAAGGTAGAGGACAAGAAAACCAGAGACTATTGAGACCATGAATAAGGCGTTTTCAGACATCTAAATTTATGTACATAATCTGAGATAGAAGTATTTGCAGTTCGTTTTATAACTCGTCAGAAATAAAAATCTCGCCCGTGAAACTCTCCCTCTTTTCGTGATAATCTTTAGCCTGAAAAACTATAACATGTTCGTTTGGAAGGTTCGATCGCCCTGTTTAATTATAAAGAACTTGATGTGTATTGAGTGAAAAACGTGACTGACTCGAGGAGCATGCATACGTACACACAGATGGATCAAAATTATAACCACACCTGCCTCACGGCTTAGGCGTCGGATGAAACTGAACACCGGGAAAACTCACTCATTCAGTTATCAGATACAACATACATTCAGTGTCCCTGCTTACTGCGAGCAAAAACGACAGACTTAAAATAAAATGCGTGGTATGATACTTGTTCCATGTGTTTACCGTAGCTTCCTCACACTTTTCAAACCAGGTAACAATTTAAGCTGATTTATTTCCTCAATTGCACAGTCTCGTATAAGGAGTTCGCATTCACAAAACGAGCCCATATGCCAGCAAAACTTTACAAGTTTATATTGTTATTATCATAAAAACTTTCCAGATAGATGATATTAACTATTTTACTCTTTCTCCCCTAGTCAAGATCACTGGCTCACCCTGCGCGTTTGTTCAGTTCGTAACCCCCATCGTCTTGAATTGGCAGAGTATTAGGTAAAATACGCGACAGACTTCACTTCGTTTGTTCTTCACATTTCCGATCGCCTCTCTTATTAGTTCATATCTATCCAAGCTACATCGTTTGACTGTTCACTGAAACAGCAGTGATGTCGTATAGATTAAATAGACTGAAATCAGGAATTTACGGTAGCAGTCATTAAACGAATACATTCCCATGTTTTCTGTTGTCAAACGTGAATTAGAGGTAGAGAAACAGTTTGTTTCATTCGATCATACAAAATCAGTGAGCACTCTCGCATGGTTGTCTATCGATTGCTGAACATCTATTTAAGACTGATCACTACGAGGATTCGAACTCAAACCACAGATGACAAGCAAACTATTTCGAACCAGATGACTTTTAATCCTCAGCCATATGTCTGTGAACACTAACCGTTTGCTCTTACGCTTACATTATAGTGGTTTGGCAGACATTCAGACGTGACGCGTTAAAGTTTTGTTTTATTGCATTCCCAATTTCACAAAACATTTTTACTGCCAAGGTCAAATTTTATGTTACTGATGAAACTGTGATAAGTGGACCCATCTCATAAAATAGTTTTCTTGACGTTGTAATTTCATTTGAATTCGATTCTACTCCGTTTTCTGTTGCCTCATTCGACTAAATTCATTTTAGTGATGGGGCGCGTTCGCATTAGTTCATTTAGAACAGAGTTGTTGAACACGATATTTTTTTGTTTTCTGGAATATATTTATCGGAAGTTTATAATTCATCACTGAAACTTTTTTCAGACCTGCTTAACTGGTTGTTGTCTTTGTATACATGCGTGTAACGACCAGCTATCATATGGCTCCCCTGCGGATCTGTACTTCCGCAAACCTGTCCTGAACACATAGCCTTACAGATGCCTGTTACAGGAAGCCAGAAATGAACTCTGTAACAATTTATTCATTGGTACAACTAATTTCATAAGACGGATGTTTGAATATTCTTAGCCTTAAAGCGTCAAGGTTATTTTGTCAGCTCCTCCTCCGACACATCTGCGCACAATTTTCTCGGTGGTTCTTCTGAGTACTGTCAAGAAAGTTCGAGCTCATTTCTTTTCTTATTTTCTCCATTGGTTACTCTCGTTGGCCTCGCACTAGACGAGCGTTACTTAGTTATACGAAAGTCTAGGTCAGATGTAGGTGGTACACACGCTAAAGTTAACTAGATTCCAGGCTATTAGTCTGTGATTTGAAATACTGCTAAACTGGTTTAATGAACCCAGAGATTGCGATCTGACTCGCCAGTCCTAATTGCGCACTCATCGATTGGATCCAACAGACAGTAATTATCTCCGACCGAGCCTCTCGGACAATTCGACCGTTACTCGCTTGAGCAGGTAATTGGGCTACGTGCTGTGATAATTCGGTCGTTCCTACTGTGAAGTAAAAACCGCTCCATAAAGGTGTGGTTGGGTGGTGCCATAACAACGAGCTGGGACAATAGCGAAACTCGACTGTGGTGTTTCTCTCCGAAACAAGTTGCCTGGCAATTCCAGCCAAATGTAAAAACTGCTTTCAACTACGTTGTGTTCAACACGATACTTCTGAATATTGTTGGAAATGTACGATTTGTTTCCAAATACAATTGTTTCCTCTCAGTTAGCTGCTGGTTTGGGATTGCGTTCTAAACCGTCGGTTGTCAAAAGTCAAACACATCCCCATCCGTACACCACATATGTTTCCAGTGAGCACAGTCTGGAAAATGAAGCTAACGTTTCTGATAATTGTTTGTTCCCAGTATCCACATGTGTGCCTTCTATCTATTAAGCCTGCAAAAGTTCCCATAACACTTAATGTTAATTTATAATGAGTTCACCATACATCATTCAAGTGTTTTCTGCTGGACTCTCTCTGTTCGCTTGTATACAAAACCTGCGACGTTTGAAGCAACGGAATCATCCAATTTCCCCAAAAGCGGGCGGCTTGAGTAGAACAGTAATTACAGATGAGTAGTAGGGGATTTTGATTTTTCACATAGATTGAACAACACTCACAACTGATCGCAGCTGTCGCATTCTCGTAAACACTCCAGTTGGCCCCTTTCGAAAAGCAGAAGGACTAGACTTGAGTTTCGCTCTCATGAGTGCTCGTCAGTAGTGCATATCCTCACAACTGCCGGGACTACAACCATGGAAACGCTGTTCATGAGGCAACCGTGTTTACCACCGTGCCAAAGACCTCACATTAGGCACGACCGAATTATCATATGTGAACACTGAACCACTTTGGCTTGTGAGTAATGATCAGGTTGCCCGATCGCCTCGAGAAGAGACACATTTACTGTCTGTAAACTTCAGTTGATGACTACTTGACTAGAACTTCTCTCCAAGTTGAAATCATAGAAATCGAGACGATCGTGCAACCTGACCATTAGTAACAGGCGAAAATGGTTAGGCGTCGATATATGATAAGTCGATCGTGCCTAATGTGAGGTCAATGGCACGGTGGTAAACACGGTTGCCTCATGAACAGCATGTCCGTGGTTCAAGTCCCGGCAGTGGAGATGGTGTGCACTGCTGACGAGCTCTAATGAGAGCGAAACTCGAGTCTAGTGCTTCTTTTCGAAATGGGCCGACTGGAAAGTTTATGGGAATGCGACAGCTGCGATCGATTGTGGGTGATGTTCAATCTATAGGACAATAATGTTTGTTATGGGAAGTCTAACGGACAGACGAATATGGATAACATTGTGAGCCTAAACATAGGGTGCATCGATCGTGAACGCATTCAAGGGAAACGAAGCCTTCCAGCTGTGTGCGTTAATCATCGAACTGACTTGACTATATGCATATTGCTAAGGAAGTATATTATAGAAGAGCCAGGTAATATTCTCGATCGATCTGCTAGGTTTGACTACTTTTCTAAAATTGACCTCCAGTAAGTGTACAGTTTTCCACGAAGACATTGAGCAACGCGTAGCAATAAACCGACGATCCCAAATGGTCAAAACAAGATTGATTCACAATACCACGCGTTCCTCAACGTCTTCGTGGAAGAACGTACAGGACTCAGCAGTTTCGATTGACGGAATGATTCCGGGAGATAATTACAATTTGCTGCCAAATAGACCAACAAATTTCTTTCGAGTAGTCAGCGGTTTTAAAAACAACGAGCCGAGCTCCAAAAAGGTGTTGCACGCACCACTCAAGCAAAGTACAACACGCGACAACTGGCACAACTGTCATTTGACGCGATAAAACAAAAACATCAAAGTCGAGGTCCAGTTGGCGGCCAGAAGCAGGGGCAGTAAAGTATACAGGGGTTAACATTTTGAGGGAATAGGGGTGGGTCGCATTTTCACATGACTGAACTTCGAAATTCGATACACCGGCCTATAAAATCCGAACACGACCAAAAAGTCCCCGGAGAAAGACGATTCCATCTAGCTCTGGTTCCCAACCTGACTAGCTACCAGGTCAACAAACCTTAAAACACTACTGCTACTAGGGTGCTTTGCTCGGTCTTTTTCAACGAAAAGCTGGATGATTCAAAGGCACCTCTTTTCGTATCTTGACGGCTGGTCCTAGCTGAATACGTTGTCCCCGAGTCTTCCCGTTCAATTTCATTAGCAACCTGACCATATATGCTGCCGCGGAATCCTCGCACAATGCGAGATATACTGGGTCAGTTCGCTGAAGGACGGTTCTCGTGCCACGCCAAAAATGTGATCTGCAGTTTCTGCCCATTTATGTTGTAGATGCAAAGGTAGGGCTCTCACGATGCGCTGTAGTGTTGTCACCGAGCTGAGATCGGCCACATAGTTCATTTGATCTAGTTCAGCAAAGCAGTTCTGCATTTGTATAGACAATTGTGATAAGGCTTCAACGCTATTGCTCACATATTTGCCGTTCAGCAGCAACCCATCCATCATAGATCTGGCAACGAAATATGGCTGTCCGTAAAGTTCTTCTAGCAACTGCTGTGCTCTGCGTTCATCTGTCGACCCTCTAGCTTGACCTCTACATTAATACATCAGGTAAAGGAGCCTCTGACCATCATCCGACACTTTAGATTCAACGTAGCTCTCGAACTGTCGAGAGTTACGTCGAGAGCTACCCCAATACGTCATGGGGTTTCCATAAAAAAACCAAGTTCCACTTTTGGTAATGCCAAACTTGCAAATAGTGGAGCTAGTGCGGAGCCTAATTCCGCAACAGACGTTGTCAGTACGGGTTCTGCAGTGCGGATAGTCATCGAATTCGAAAGTGTCCCACAACCATTAAAAAACTAATGCATGTGGGCGTCTCGCCCAATTCTATCGTCTCTGTTTTCTGTTTCCAGATGCTCATTATAGATATCTTCATCCTCATGAGTTAGCATAGCTTTTAACCTGGCATCCTCTACATCTAACTTAACTCGCGATAAAACCATCTGTAGCTTAACATCTTCCTTAGGCTGTCTTTCTGTCAATCCAGCTCGCAACAACGTGGATCCAGCCTGAACACTCTTACGACTGTTACAACTACCATGGAAACCAGAGCATAAGGCAGAATCAAAAGCACTTCAGACTTGCTCGAATGACATCAATCGGTCATCCAGTATAGGTTGTTTCTTGAAATTGTCAGATATCGTCAAGGGTTTAACAGACTGAATATCAATTTTGAGTACTGTACGATCTTCCACGAAGACGTTGAGGAACGCGTGGTATTGTGAACCAATCATGTTTTGATCATTTGGGGTTGTTGCTTTATAGCCACGCGTTGCTCACTCTCTTCGTTGAAGATCGTACAGTAGGCTTACAACTACCATACTGCTCTTTCGTTTGTTCAGAATGGTATTCCTGATGACGGTGTCTGTTATTTTCTAAAGACGTTCCGGAATGATGGATTATGGGCACATTCGACAGATTTTGATTACGTAATGTTCCTTCCAACTTAGCGAGTATAAATTATGTACCGCCAATCTTTCCTGTCTTAGTTATTCTATTGACGAAATTGATTGTTTACTCGATTAACAGTGACAATCAACAATATCTGTTATCTTTGCCCCTACCAGTACTGACGAGGTACACTCTCCATAGGGTTCGTAACATTACCGGTTCAGGCTAATTACTACTGTTTGTTACAAAGCTGTCTTGTTGTTCACATTTGCTTTGAAGCTAGGCTGTGTGGACCCATAAACACGGTGCGGCCTTACACTCTCAATGAAAGTTTCGGAATGGAAATGTTATGTAACGCTAGTTTTTACCAACCGCGTTATCAACCAGCACCACGGATGAATCTTCTACAACAGTTGTTGCAATGTTGAATAAAATGGCCATCACATTTGGTGTATTTCTTGACCTTTCAGTTTAACAGACTATACTTGCTCCAAATATCTGAAGCAGCAACCGCTGTTCGATTGACTCCTTTGATAGTGTCCACAGCTGCTGGGACCCAACCAGTGAGCACTGTGCTCCCTACTCGTTCATCCGAAAAAAGCATCACAGTTAGAAACATATTTAACAGGCCCACTATTCTTCACGGAAAAACTCAACCAATGAGGAAGCCAAATCAGAGTGCAAGTTAGCACAGCTACTCTTATCAGTGATGAAAGAACATATGGCGACCTATCTTGTATTTGAAGCATTCAGTCATACTACAAAGTACGGACCTTTCGGCCTTATGTTCACTGTAAAGAACTTATGATTACTGTCGGTATCATGAATATGGCTGCAGATATTTCTGAGTGTTGAAAGTGTCTCTCAGTCCATACCAAGCTGGCAAGTTCGAATGATCTGCTTTCTTATTCTCTCAAAATTGAAACCTGTTTGATTGTAGCTTCAAATGACATGTTGATAAATAGAAATCGAAGCAGATACTAATCGCAATGCTTGAAACTGTCCAAGTTGTATTCCCAAGGCATAGTCTAGGTTATCGAAATGAAGTTTCCAACCCACTCCCGCGACCCATCTTCAAAAATAAACAACGAGTTGCCCCATACTGATTCCCCTTCCAGTTAGTCGAAAGGTTACTTAGCGTCATCACACCATACCGCTTATGCGATGCAGGTGCTTGGCGGAACATTTAAGTGGAAACGTATGATACAAGTGCCAAACAATGAAAGTTACATTACTATGTGTGTTGTGGAGGGAGGACTGAGGATCTGGATTTCTGGTATTTGGCGACGGTTCCACCGCATCTAGAATACCGTTAAACCGACGAGAAATGTGGTCGTGTGCTGTGGAATATTTTACCGATAAATTCGAGGCTGATTGCGGACTGGATCATTTTCAAATATTTTCAACAATCCATGATGAGCGTTTGATGCAGTTTACGATTTGTCTCTTGAAAACACACATGCTATGACTGGAATACACAGATGTGGTTTGGCATCATGGAAATTAATTTTTTTCCGCTTGACAAATAGTATACAGTACGTTCTGGTAAAAGTTTGTTGAATTCTGTACTATCCGGATGATTCCTTGCATAACCGACTCATAGACAAACGGATTTACACCATACCTGTCGTCAGTGGTTTGTTGACTCTTTCGTCTTACATTCTGTCAGATGACAAGATCCAGCAGACCTTTACAAAAGATTACGAGGCCATCCAAACTGCTGAACGGAAGGGAATGACATCGTATGCCAAACCGGACAACCGATTGAACTATGTAGAGGAGTATATTTATAGTTGACATTTATTGTAACTGCTTGATTGTATGAATAAGTTTGTGTAATCGTGCATCTAGAATTATACATCTTTACGCATACACCATAATACTAATGGTTTGGTATCTAATATGATTGGGTGTCCTGTTGCCTCTATTTCTGCGACTAATTGATATTTCTACACTATCAGGCTCATGTTTAGCATAAGGCCTAAAACAGACGAATTTGGCCGAGTAAATAAGCATTCAGGATAGTAACCGTTCGTATGTTGATGCACACAATATGTAACCTAATCAACAAGAACATCACACTGACTACGTTAATTTTGCAACGCATTCAAACCGGCGACCTGCTAACTGATTGTCAAGTCATTTGAAGGCGTGAACGAATCGACAAAATATTCCTTTATCATGATGTTGGCAAAATGTGATAGCTGCACTTTTCAAAGGAGTGAGTTTGTCCCATTTTCCGGTGAAATATTCCGAAAAATTGTCAGCAAGAATAGCAGTACGAAACAATGTTTACACAGTCTCTAGTTTCCTCGGAACATTTTCTTGACACTCTGCAGAACAACGTACGTACGGGTGGCCTTTTATAACCAACGGATGCAAGCCTGACGAAGTTCGTTTACTTTCCAGTCTATGTTCACTCGCGGTACACTGAAAATTCAATAGAACTATCTGAACTGTGTCTGATCAACACGTTCAAGAAAGGCCGATTGTTCCTTTGTCCGTATCTTAAACGTTATTTTAAAAAAATCTGAGTAGCCAGAGTTGAAAGCTCGAATCGGCCTGTTAAAAAGCACAGTTTGGAAAGTATCTAAAAAAGCTGGGTACAGCGAATTCCCCTGCATAACTGACAGTTTCAGGAACAAGAAAAAAAAATAATGTTAAGTTGAAACACGCGGATAATGCGACAAACGTTTCCAAACCTCACGGACGACTGGGCCAGTTCTAGTCGTGGTCAAAAAGCGAAGCTCCAGTGTTTTTTAACAGTCCATGTATCTGCTGCTTTTTTTTCAGGGTCACGGGAACACTTGCATCCGTAGAACTGGCAGAACACTTTAAATCAGGCATATCTCTCAGGAGTTGAAAGATGTATCACCCTATCCACTAGTGGCCACCTCTCTCCTTCTCAAACATTCATCGACCATACGTCACAACCTCAAAATTGAACCGTCACTTACGGCCCAGAAGAATGTTCACAATCCACAAATTCTGAAATGTGTTGTGGCCCTATTGATTAACTGTCAGTAACCGGTTCAATGTGTCATTCATTACGTACTGTAGTTTGGCGCTGAGTATCACTCATGAACCAACTCGATTTGTATCTTCAACCAATTCGTTTTTCTCGTCTTCTCATTCTTGTGGTGATCACAGGGTTACGAATGATTAGATTATGCAAATTAAATTCGTGTTTATAACCTGTGTCTATTAGCTGTTTTATTTATATGGCTCAACGGGACCTGATGTCGTAAATATTCTTGTTATGATTAAGTTGTCTGAAATCTTTTGTCCCGAGTCGCACATACCTCTCACTGTTTAATGCACCAATCGCGTTCTGCATCACTTCATTGAAATTCAACCTCAATACAGCTTTAGAGTTGAGTGAGCGCTTTTTACGAGGCAGGCGTTTAACTGCAGGTCATCGCGTTCAACAACTGTGTAAAGTCAACGAACTGTTGGATAACATTATTGGGTTACAAGCGAATAGCCAGCCTTTTGGTTCACAAAATGAAACACAATGCAACACACATTGTTCCTCTACAAGCTTGAATGCCAAAGACAGTTTACCCGCTATTCGAGATGTCCCGTAACATGTCAGAAGACATGGCCCAACTATCTATCTTCCAGTAACAAGGATGATGTTCATTGTTACGACAAAAAAAAATCACTTGCCTGGAGTTACAGCCAGACTGTTAATCGATTTGTTGGTCACCCTATGGCGTTGAAAATACTATAAAATAACGCCCATGATGATCACCGTTTGATAACGAAATGATTGAAGACCGTAATCCGACTCGTAGATTACCTGCGCCTACAGTCAAAGGAGATCAACGTGTTAGCGCCAAACCACATTTTGTGTACCACTTATGATGTAACTGAGAAGAAAGTTACATCGGCAGATCACTGATCTCAAGGATGAAGGAATATGTACTTAATTTGATTCACAAACAGTTTCTTCAACCGGACATTGTAGTCACAATGAATCGTAAGCCCCAAGCTTCGTCGACCGGACGACACAACCTGTCAACTAGCCACAATGTGGAGTCATCCTCAGATTTCACTATCATAGTGTACTACCACAACCCGTGGTTTCGAGTATTTCCTGAGGTCGTTACGACAAAACAGTTCGAACTTGTGTTGTTTGTGCAAAATGATTGTATGTGAATCTTAGGCTGCCATGGTCCTAAGTCGCAGTGAGTGCCATTCCCATCGTACGACTGTAGGTTTTTCGTTCTTGTTCGTTACTTTGTTCATACTCCCCAAGTACTGCTGACGTTAGCTTGAAAGTTTTCCGGGTTATTAGTTATTTACTACTTATGAGCCTATACGAAAGGCCAATCTGTACCAGTTTTCGTCTTCTATTTTGACAAAATCAGTGAAGAGATATAACTGTTTCAAAATTTATGAAGAGATCAGGACCAAAGTTTCTCGTTGATCATATGTACTTTGCTGCTAATTGTGGATTATATCTGGTTCGATATGTACTTCGATTTACTGAGCTAGGTCGAATGTCATTTTCAGCCTACGAAGTGTGGGCTAAAATCTGGTGGCGCTCAGACTAACGTTGAACTTAAACAAAACGAACTCATTTTCCTGAACTGTTTACTGAAATCCGTGATTATCACGAAGATGAACGCAGTTTCAGGTTCTTCCCGCTACTGGATCACTTTGTGAACAATGTAGACAAGAAATTGGATGGGTGACTCTTTATGCCATACTTTACTAAGTTTGTTCCCCTGCAATCGCTAATGTCCTGGATACAAGGTAATGCACAACTAGTGCTAAACTGCAAACATCAAGAATTGTCATCACTTTAACAAAAACAGTGACAGTTACGTAATTCAGTGTTCATAATGTGTTTAATGTTCCAACATCATGTCAATTATTTCAACTTCTGTGGTTGAGAGTCACGTGCGACCTCATACATCCCAGTACACAACACTTGGTCTGAACCAAGGGAGAATAAGACAAGCCAAATGTTAAAATGACTGAGATGTCTGTTGTGTTAATTTGATGTGTTGATGGTGTGTTGGAAAGCGTTGAGCTTGTTTGTCGACGGAACATCTCTTCCGTCATTACACAGCTGTGTTTTGTTGAACAGGACTGATTATCAGAAAACGGTTAACCTCGGACTTTGATTTTCTTCTTGCTTACTACTATATTTACGTATTTCTTAGATTTCTCAAACCTTTCTCTTCACCGTCTGGATTCCGTTGTTCTATTGAGTTTGAGTTTTGAGCGTTCTCAGCTACTTTATGCGAACCCTACACGCCTTCGTAATTGGATTGTTTCTTGCCTGTTCACCTGGACATCTGGTTGATTCAAATGTGAGACTAGAGAGGACTGGTGTGTTGTGCTTTTTCCTGTACTATCGTAAAAATCCTCTTTTCGACCTTAATTTCGACTTTTTCAGAACTGTTGGGCTTGTTCTGTCTATCAGATGGTTGCGACTGGCTTCATAGTCAACACGTGACTCAGTGATAAGCCAGAATCTTAATGAACAGATTCTACAGAAATGTTGAAGAAAATCCAGAAGCCTAATCTGGTTACTCCCGAGCATTTCTACACAGTTTGTTATGGAAGAGGTGAATGCGACTAAACTGTCTACCGTTCATCAACTGAAGGTCAGCATTAAGAAACCTGTTCGCGCACTATGACCTGGAATTAAAAAGACGGAAAGCGACAGTCAAGGAGACAAGCAAATTGAGGTTGAAAACGGCAACCGCTCGCGCAGTATTATTTTCTAAGAATTTTTGCTACCATTTCTAGAACATTGCTTTAAAAGAATTGTCAGTGAAAAATAAATTATAGACTGAAAACCACACACAGTTGATCGCAGCTGTCGCGTTCCTATAGGCACTCTAGTAGGCCTCTTTCAAAAAGAAGCACTAGAGTCGAGTTTCGCTTTCATTAGAGCTCGTCAGTAATGCGTATCCTTTCCACGACCGGGGCTACAACTGTGACCACGCTTCCATGCGACAACCGTGTTGACGTCTCTGCCACTGATCTTTTATTAGGCACGACCGAGTTTTCGTATGTGGGAGCTCAACCACTTTCGTTTGTGAGTAATGATCAGGTTACCCGATCGCCCCAAGAAAAGACACAGTAACTGTCCTGCCGAAGACAGACTGTTAACCATAGCTCCACTGTTCGTTTTCAAAGTTTTCTTTACGTGGTCCTTAAAGAGAGAATATATACATACACAAGGCCAATGGCACAACGGTCAACACGGTTGCCTTATGAAGGCTTGCCTGGACTTCTAGTCCAGGTCTTGGAAAGGATATGCGTTACTGACAAGCTCTAATGAGAGGAGCTGACTAGATCGTTTTTATGGATACGAAAGGTGCGAGAAAGTATGAATTTTGTATGATTTAAAATTAAAAAATCCTTGATTACTCACCAGTAACTATCGGTGGAGTAATGTATCTGACGGCCTCAAATTTCATAACACCCCATTGAGCTACTTTACCGTTAAAAACGTCCACCGTAAAGAAAAATGGTTTGGGTTGATTAGACAAATAAGTAATCACATAGTAAACACAAAAACGAGATTGAAAGGTGCTTACTAGAACGAATACAAGTCTTTTTTGGCACACAAGGTTAGTTTGTATTTTTATGACGACGTATCCTCAGCAAACTGCGACAATTACACTTTATTCTGCCTGCTAACCAATTGGGTTCCAGTAGTCTAGCTGAGTAGAAGCTGCCGAGTGTAATGGTTTGATAAACGTCAATTGTTCTTAAGGAAAGTGTAAGCATCTTTGTACGAATACATCTTTGACGAATACAGTTTTTGTTACTCTGTTTGGATCGACATTTCCAACACACGGTGATGAATAGCTGCCTCAAAAACAGAATGACCAGTGATCTACTGTCGGCTTGTTCTATAACCCCTCGAAGCAAATACCTGGTCAAGTTCAAACCACTCTACGAAGGTAATTCCCTTATGTTGAATAAGCACAAATTTACTAAACGGCGGAAACTTTCATGATCACTTTGGTTTATGCTATAAACCACTACCAAATAACGTATTTAATCGACTGGTAAAAGAAAAACGTTGTACTCAGCAAAGTTTACTTGAGACCATTACTTTAGAACAAAGACTGCTGTCCGATATAGTAATTAGTCAAACAACTATACGGCATATCACGTGATTTTAAAGGCAGTTCAACTGACATCGATGACCTAAATCGATGTTTTGACAAGGGATGCATTCTATCACCGATTAGTAAGGCCCAACCCTCTCATTGGGATACAATCACCCAGTCATTTGAATCTGAACAAACCAAACGACCGACAATAATAAATGATTGTTTCAACACTTTCTGGTTACTACCGTATCCTCCGGTAATTTTTGCAAATGAGGTTACTCGCCTTTTAAATTAATCAGGACTGCAACAGGAATGCTGGAATTATTAAGCCAATCGTTCTTTCTGTATGTATAGATGCACGCAAAGATAATTGTAACTTAGGTCGACCTTTTAACCGTTCCTCAGTTACAACAGTTTGTTATCATGGAAACGGTTCAGCCCAGTCTGCATTGTTTAGTCAGGAGCACGAACACTGAACCAGTTACACAATGCTCGTAGTTGAATTTCATTGAGTTCATATCTCTCTGTTTATCCCTGTGGGATATGTTGCCAGTCAGTGCTGTTGGGAAAATTTATAATCAAGTATCACACTGAGAACGTCCGCATTACGTTATCAGATACGATCACCTTCAGCTCATCCGTAATGAGCTTCGACTGATCTGAAAGTTATGTGTAACACCCCATGCTAATGCCTTTTTGGTATCGACTGTTGTAAACCATATGTACAGCTTACTGAAAAGTTGATTAATGTATTGTAAAGTTTTTAATCTGTTGTATTGCAATTAAGTACTTATTGTCGAAAGAAACGCTTTACTCAGGTACTTCAACTGCACAAGACAGTAGAGATGGGCTAGCGTTTGCATCGTCCCACCTGTTCTTTCCACTGACCGGTGACTCCTAACATAACCATGCACCCAAACATGCTTGCGCTTGCGAGTTTACTTACATGAGTACTGCGTGCAAAAACTCTGTAAACTCAATGGACTCACTTGCTGTTTATTCAACCGCACATACTAGCAGCGTCCATTGTACGGTTAAAACGGTTTCAAGCGCGATTGTTGCTACTTTGACTGACTCTAATCATTCCGTTGGTAATGAGAACGTCTTTCAGATTGTCAACCGAGTGCCAAGGAATAGATAAAAAATGGTGAGATTCCGAATGTTGATGGTTTCCGAGGCCATTAGTATCCGATTCCGCAACACTGACCTCTGCGTTCAGAAGTTCGTGCAGACACTTAATCTCCACTGGCCCACAATAAATCAAGCCCACAATTTGAAACAGTGATTGCGTAACTGACAACAAACACATCGTCCATAACTTCTACTGACCGTTTTCCTGACTCACCCCAGTTGCTGTTTTCATATTTATTATGTTGTAATTAGCCTGACGATCAAACACAGAAAACAAGTCTTGTTCGCTACTTTGTCGTGCTCACTGTCGTATAAGTTGTGTTTTAGCATGCGTCCATATGTCTGTTCCAGTTAGGTACAGAAATAGCATACTGTCTTTCCAGTTCAACCTGAGTATGGTGCACGAGCAACTGTTACCTCATTTAACAGTCAGTATGAAATCAGTCGGTAATCAATAAGACAGCTTTAAGAGGAAGTTCATCGGTTCACATGATTCACTGGGACGTATTGATTTTCAGTCCATCTTATAATCTGTTCAATTTTTCCATGGTATGAAGCTTTTTGTCAACGCTGTCCATACAAATTTGCCGGATGCTGGAACTGAACAAATACATTACATCAGAAGCAAAATCAAGGACGTATTCCACTGTTGATGATGGTAACGATCATTTTGTCTCAATAAGTGTGATCACTTGCTTTGGTTACTGACCTCCTCGCTTTGGCTGCTCCTGTCCTCTGTTACAGAAGGTTACAAGGTAAATATTTGGTCGAATCCGTTGTCACTAGACCACTTTCTTACAGTTTTTCACATGCTTTCTAACGAAGGCTTCGGAAATTTGTTTCAACAAAAGCGCAACGGCCTATCTAGCTCCAGAATTTGTTTCCGGAATGCAGGTTACCGGAGTTCCATAAAAGAGCAGTTTTCGGCCATAGTCCTTTGACAACGATTGTTGTCAAACTACTGACAGTCACACTTAAGTCTACAGTAAACAAGCGTTCGATCAGAAGACAACAGAAGGGAACAATTGTTTTCGATAATTTTTTATCAAATGGAGACTTATCGACAACAATAGTTTGTCATCGTTGTCTTTTACCACTCAGTGGGAGTTTACGCAGAATTTCGACAAAGTCCGATTGATTTTGACTCTCACACATTTGGATTCGATATCAGGAAAGGAAAATTTGTCCTGTGATCCTTTTTCACCAACCAAATAAGGTGGACCAGACTCGTTGTGATTGGCACCTTTAAAATGTTCTTCTAGTTACCATCTGTGAACGACATATGGCTTGCGTCCCTCCACGCCTGCGAGGACACCATCCGCCGTTTGTTCGAACGATAATGTAGAAGTAATAACCAGTTCAAGTGGACTTTCCGGATTGTCCCAAATGAGTTGATTGACATTCGTGTTTTGGAAATAAGTACCCGTGCAGTGAAAGCGGAGGCAGTAATTGCTCCACTTGTTGATCGACTACAATTCAAGTTTGAGGCAGTTTTTCAACGGGAGCAAGCAGAGGTCAACTTCTGGTTATTCTTCGTTAGATTGGTGGAATTGTCTATTTCAAGTTGAGCATCGCAGTTGTCGCACTCCCCTATACTTTCCAGTCGGCCCCTTTCGAAAAGAAGCACTAAAAACGAGTTTCGCTCTCATTAGAACAGCTCGTCTGTAATACATATCCCTGCCACTATCGGGGCTAAAACTCCGGCCACACTTTCCTGAGGCAACCGTGTTGGACACTTCGTCATTGACCTCACATCTAGCACGATCGAATCATCATGTGAACGCTCAACAACTTTCGTTTATGAGCAGTGATCGATTGTCTATGTTCAATGTGTTTCAAAACATCAGTACAGAAATTGACTGAGATGGATAACGTAAGTCCATGGCAGTTAGTAAAAAATTCAAACAAGTGTGGGCCGATCACTCAAATGTCAGATCATTTATGTTCCTAAAATAACCACACCATTTCAGCCATCGAATTGGGGGGTAAACGGTTGGATGGAATATAACGTAACATTTGGCCACAACTGCTGGATTTGTGTAAAATTCTGTGAACTATAAACAAATAGCAGTTCGTTCCGTGATGCCTAACATTCGTTATCTGACCAACTTTGAGTAAGGAATTAGAATTGTGTTGTCTACACAGAAGGCTTACTTGGAGCCAGCCTTGGGGTTCCGTATCAGCAGGCAATTCTGTTGAAGTGCTATTAGTTGTCCTTCTGAGAACAAACCCGAATCTTGCAGGATGATGTGGCTTATTGGAATTAATAAACTCCTCTATGTTCGGCCCTCTTATTCGGACGAGAAAACGCAACACAACAATAGGCGTAGACATAGAGATTGTTAGGGATCATGTGGTATATCTTTCAGACTCAGTGTGATATGGATGGGCATGATTTCAACTATTGCATGTTCTCATTTGAAGTGTGATCATGAAACTCTGACAGACACATGGTTGGATCACTCTGTCACAATATGTGCTTAAACGGAGAATAGATGAATAAGGTTTTATTCGATGTAGCTCGTTCGTGTGAAGCGGATGCAATCAGATTTTGGTTAACACAGAGGTCAAACTGACCGCTGTCACGTGATGCACTGGCAACTAGTTTCAAGGCCTGCTCGAATTCCGAATCGCCTTTCCTTGCTGGTTAAGCATCGAACCAATGTTCACTTTCCTAGGGTTCCGAGTTCATGCTAGTTTCCAGATTATTGAATGCTGTAACCTTCTGCATACTGTCTTTTCAAGTTCAGACCAATGTACACATTATGTTAGTTGGTTTCGAAATCGAATGCCCTTGAGGGATAGGCGTGGATGAACAATTATTAACCAAACCATCGAAGCGACAACACCCCCAATCAGCCCAGGCAACGAGCACAAATCACCTCCGGAATGACTGCTATTCAGCCATGCAATCCTACTTTTTGTTCATAGTATACAAACCCAACAGTTGTTGTGTCACGCCGCTGTTCTCCACAAATTTTTCGACTGGTAACTCTAACTACATAGCTGTTGTTTGTGAGATTATAAGAATTACTCCTCAGTGATACAGATGAATAGATAATAGAGTGACCAACCCACGCATGTTTGGATGTCATATTCTGACAATCATCAATAGTATTCTACATAAGCACATTTTTTAAGTATTGCATTTCACCGATCTAGAAGGCATGAACGAAAATAATCCTTAGACACGGTTGTTGTTCATAAAATTACTTGAATTTTCTCAAGATGACTTCACAGCTTGCCTCACTAGGTTAACAAATCCGAGTTATTCTGTAATTTAAGTAAGGTAGTGAGAAGATGTAATTCATGTGTTGTTCTCCCGAGTAACATTTCACACATTCTGGTCGCACTTGGACATGTAACTAATCGTAAACATTAAAATAAGGTCCCATAGGATAGCAATAATGGTTTAGGGGATTAGACAGACAGACAGACAGACAGACAAGGAAATAAAGATTAAACAAATAGTGAGGCTGACTACCAGGGCAGCCGCGACGTCAACACAGATTGTTTTTGAACACAGAGATTTTGACGCCTGATAGCTGAAGCCTCAACAACCTGAAGTATACGTTTTCGTTGGCTTTGAAAAATTACAGAAAATGCGTCACAAACCTAGACTGTGTGTCCTGTTTGGATTATGTGTCTTGCTAGTGATTAGGCTGGGTGCTGTCCGTCGGCCTCTGTGCACGCGCCCGACGTTTCTAGTTGGGCTTTCAGCCACTTGGGAACATGCTTCTTGATACGAGACGCTAGTTGTCGGTTTGTCCTCTTTATGTAGCTTATACTGCAACTGTATGAATATTTGTATAAACAGTGGGATGTGACAGACGTAGGCTGATTATTCGTAACCGAAACGGCTGGTAAGGACTTGATTCGCTGTATTGCACAAGGTTTTACTGCGTTCCAGGATCTGGGTACAGCGGCTGTTAGACGTCTCTTTGCCATTATTGACCAGCCGTCACCTAGAAACGACGGTTCCAAGTACACCTTTTTTGGTACCGTTGTTTCCTTTATACTTGGTTTAATGACGCTACGATATTTTTTGATAAGTTGCAAGGGGTATCCGTTGGCCAGTAACACATCTGTGAGTGTCCTTGTGATAGACTGCCGTTTGTGCATACCCTCAGCGCTCTGTGAAACAGCGTTCGAACTAGGCTTGTCTTATCTTGCACTTAATGGAAATTCTCAAAATGCAGATACTATCCTGTCCAGGTAGGCTTTGTGTAAGTGAATCTTCCTACTGTTCTACCTGATTCTCAGATAACAAGAATGCCCAGCAATGGAAGACAGTTGTATCCCTTGTTCCCCCTAGTTAGCTTAAGGTTGGAGTGTACGTGATTCAACTCCGAAAATAATGTGTTTGAATCACTTGAAATGTCAAAAGTGGTCAGGTTGTCGTCTATGCAACGTTTGTGCAGTATTGGCTTTGACTAACTTTCACCTAATGCAGATTCTACCTTAGCCATAAATAAATCAGGTACAAGTGGGCACAGGGGACTAACCATTGCGACCCTGTCCACTTGCCGGAAAGTAAACGTCTGGAACTTGAATTTTACATTATATATGTACAAAAGTAATAATGATTTTAGTTCGAACATTGGAATATAAAAAGGAGCATTGCTGCTTAGAACAAAACTGCAAATGTTACCAACCGCTGCATACAGCGGAATACTAGTGAAAAGGGACGTCATATCGAATAAACGCATCAGTTTGTTCCGAACATTTAAACCGTCTACACAATTCGCAAGTTCAAAGCTATCTTTCAGACTATACTTACTGAAACGTTTTCTGACAGGTTTAAGCAGATCAGCTAGTCAACCGGTTAACTGGTGCTGCGGTGTGTTGCACATTGACATAATGGGCTTAAGTGGGTTTTGGGCAATCCATAAATATGCAGTGTTCTTATGCCCAGTGGCTTCAACAGCTTGCTTTGTTCTGCAGAAATTACGCCACTTATCTTTAGTTTTTAATTGGAACTCTGCCCAATACTTATCGATTACGTATGTGAAGTGTCCCTTGAATGGATGCTGTTTTTATTATCGTCGTTAGTATCATCACCAACCTTATGACGGTAGATAAGAGAAAAAAGCAGACGAACAAAGGCAACTCTGTCAACAAACTCGTTAAGCTTAAATTCGAACAGTCAATATCGAGGGAATTACACGCTCAAAGATCATACATCTCTGTGGTAAATATGTCTGTAACATCCTTTGTACAAGAAGCTACCTGCGATGTTCATTTTCAACTAAGCAGAAGTAACACTGACGTCACCATCAGTCTCTCCCAAAGTCTAAAGTCCTATCCTGTCTCATTAAGAGCTCGATCAAGTACAATGAAAAGAACTTGCAATTTCAAAGTCACTGGTGGTTTTCTTTCCTGTCTCTTGAAATCAGTTGACTATGTTATCTCAGCAATTAGCTATGGACCTAGCAGACACCGCGTGAGGACCGGGTCAGTTACAATTGATATAATCGAATAACATGATCTATTGTAAAGTTTCAAGGTATGTGGTTATTTACATTGCACCGTGCACACTGAGAGATCGAAAAATCACTCTATACTTCACGCAGGAAAAGAAATTGGAATCTACTCATGGGATGCTGAGTAAAGTGGGCATCATTGTATTAACTCTGCGCCGGTTATCGCTTGAAAACATCCAGAATTGCAGGAGGTACTTTTAGATTTAAATCAAGTGAACCGCGCAGTAACTAAAGGTAACAAAAACTGAATACCGGAAATGGATTGTGGACTTAATAACCTCCGAAGACAACTTATATACCAGATCAAAACCCGCAGTTCGGCAATTGTTGATTATGTGCGTAGAACAAGTCATTTCCCTTAAATTGGACAGATATATGGGGTTACATATGAATCTTCCCTTTGCAAAGGTGGTTAAAAATAACAAAGCTTAGAAATGAAGTAAATACAGCCGACTGCCGTGATCCTTTGAGCACCTAGAAGACCCCCCAGAATCGATCTTAGTGATTTGTCTCAGTGGCTGGATGGGTTGAACATCCGAAGCACCTAGCTATAATATTTAAAAATGACTGCGTTTGCCTGATTATTTAAGAGAAAGGCGAAGTCGGCAATACAGTATAGATTTTAGTATGATCATCATGAAGCATTATAAAACCTGAACAACTTGTCCTACTGATTGTGTCGATTCTATTTCAATGTCAATCTACACATGGCCAGTTCGACCATCCACGGTAAATGTATCTTATTACTGATCTCCGTCTTTGCACCCTTGTCTTATGACCTGCAATAATTCAAGTACTATATTGATTCACCTACCGACCACCCTAAATGGCACAAAAATTGCACCCACTTTGCTTGGGCTGAGAAGCGTTTGAGAAGCGTTTGATACAGTAGTCATAGTAACCATAACCGGCTGTTCATTAGTCTTTCCAAAGTTGTGTGATCTCAGTCGGTTTCAGGTATATTCCAATTGACTATGATACCAGCATTCTGTCCATGAGGACTGCTTTGCACCCGTGTTATGTATACAAAACTTTGAAAGCAAATTCAGAGTGACTGTCGCAAAATAAAAAGGAAAACTGCAGTTACGGTTTTCGATTGATATTTCGCTAGTAATCATTTGGCATAATAATGATCAACAAGCATCTGATTTCCTGAGTTGGCTAGTGACATCCTGAAACAGAAGAAGGCATGTCTTGAATTCGGTTCCGGGGATTTAGATTATTTCAAAATGAACACCACTCACATCCTGCTGCAGTTCACATGTTTAGATATGCTGTTCAATCGATCCACTTGGTAAAGAAGCGATGGATTCGAGTTTCGGTTTTATTACGGCTTATCACGAAAGCATATCCTCGTTCGGAACGCACGCTGCACTCCGACACTCGTGTTTGTGAGACTAGCATGTTAACAACAACCCAGCATCTCATATTCAACAGGACCGATCAATAATATTTGAAAACTCAATCGCAACCTTGTGTGAATAATGATCCGATCAGTTGATCGTTTCGAAAAGCGAATAAACAGAATCATTGTGTTCACTCCATCCACTAGTCCCACCATGAGGAACTTCTCAGTTGGGTCGAAGTCACGGACCTCATCAAACCAACTGAGTAGTGTTTACAGTAAAGATTGAGTTTCGGGGTTTAGCCTATTACAAACTGATTGATCATTTCTGGTGTGAGGTTGCTGGCGTTGCGGTTAACATGTTAATCTCATTAACACGAGGGTTGAAGTGAAAATTACGGCTCGGACAAGGATATGCACTACTAGTGAACTCCAATAAGAACAAAACTCCAGCCTAACATTTCCTTACAAAGTGAGCTGGCTATAAATCTTATCTGAATACGAGGATTGTGATCGAATGTGGCTGGTATTCATTTTGAAACTGCTTCCTCCGTACTAAAACCTGAGGCGTTTCTCATTTACGCCCGATATTTTGTTGACTCACAATCAACAGAAGTTATCTTTGGCTGTCGCTGCCAAATATTTAGACAACCAATTGGAACAATATCTATCGATCGGTCTAGCCCAGTTTCTATTGGTCATCCACTGCCTGAGGATGAGCAAGCTTCAAATGCAAATTAAATTGCCACGACACACACTGTTTCTGTTCGGTTTCCATGGGAGGAGGAGGAAAAGGAAATTGCGTGTGCTGGCGGATAAACAAAACAGACGTACCTAGCTGGATGATAGGCACCATTTGAGCAATTTCAAGGCGAATAATTTCCACAGCGTTTGGTAAGTGGGCTTGACCAGTTACACATATAATCACAATTTTAATGTTGAGTTTGTCCGTTTTCGTATAACATAACTGAAAATATCATACTATGTAAAACAGATACCCCGATTAGTTCATGAAAGACAGTTTTTTCGCAAACGTTACTGGAACTCATAGTAAAAGAATATTATTAGCAGTTTTTCCACAGGAAATATGTTGTAATGATCAACAGATAGTTTCAACAGTGCCTCAGTCAAATGTCGCATAACGGTTTCAGATTTATTCTAACAGACTAAGACATTTAGGCGAATTACGCTTTCACTTGTCGCACAGAAAATAAGTTAACCTGACCACATCCATCACTCTCGACTTAAAACATTTTTTCAATTAGCGCAATAATTACCGAAATGTTTTTGTGATAATCATACATGTATGTTCATATAAAAATGAACTTATGACTATTCAGACTTGTGGAATTGATATTCCCGTTCACATGACTTGCGATAACACAATACATTTGATATCAAACAAATAGAGGACGAGAATTTCCGAGAAAATTCTGTTCTAAGACCTTTTTATGTGATTAGTTTGAAGTGCCTCTTTATATATATATATATATATATATATATATATATATATATATAATGAAATAACCGGTAGAACTTCAAAGATGAACACTTCTACATAAATAAGTAAAAACTACAAAACAACAAGGGTTATAACTTTGTAAAACAAACATTTCCGGGAGAGCACATTTTTCTGGTAGCCGTAATTAAGATGTGCACCGTGGCTGTACCAGTCAAGATAAGAAGGTATATTTTCGTCTTGAAGTTGCCAGTGGCAAAAGATAAAAATGACCAGAAATTCGTTCTCAAAAGGTTATTTCAGTCTTTATTGTGTTATTTAAAATCTTGGTGTCATAATAGAAAAAGACAAACCAATCATCAAACAATCAGAATATAACATTTTACGTTTCAACCTGTTTGTGATCGCGCGTCAACAACAGCGTCAACAGCGTCAACAACAGCGTCAACAACAACGAACGCAAAAGTCGTGAATAATTTCAAAACAGCCTGTTCACAAAAAATGTAGCGGTTGCCTGGGCACTTGCTGTGAAGAGTATCTGCAAGTACGTTTTTTAAACTTAGAAAACTTGGCAAACTATTGGTTATACTGAATGATCTCAGTTATCGTTAAACCAGTGAATTTGTTGAATTACACTAGCAGGTTTTGTGAATCTCTGTGCTAGCTAACATTTCCACAAATGTAATAAATCAAGATGAGTTATCTTGTCTTAATAGTACTTGCAAAAATGTCAGTTTCCATTAACTTCAGCTTCGCTCATTTGTCGGTTAAAAGAAGAGTGTTCTCACTGTTACTGTTTTTCAAAATGATTGTCTATGAAACAAAGAATAATTTCGGGTTTAAACCATGTTAAGTATAAGCGGATCTCGAAATTAGCTTGAATCTACAGGAAAACTGTGTGTATGAGGAAATTACAAATGAATATTCAGTCTTTTGAAAGAAATGTAAGGATTATTATGAAATATTCCGTTTGTACAGTATGCTTACATACCGGTATAAAGTTAGAACGACACAGGAAATAAATTACCCAGTTTCTAGGAAGCAGTATGTTTCAAAGAATCCTCAAGAACATGTTTCCTGTTACATCAGACAGCATTAGTGAGATTTAAAACATTACACTTATGATGTACGACACCGGTAAAATTATGAAACTAAATTAGAACAGAGAGTGTGGTTAGCTCAATGCAACTAGAAAATAATGGAATATTCGGCGACAAAACATTCTGAAGAAATTCTATGAGTTGAAACGTCATTTAAACCAAACTAAAAATCCCACCCAAACTCCAAATGAATAATATTTTGAGAGGCCTACAAAGTTGATTAGGAAGAGCCTGACACTCACAGTTAATTGAAGTGTAGAGATTGAGCGGAAAAATCAAACCTGATCAATTTTAAAGTCTTGTGATTCGGGAATTGATTAAAGACTTACGACACACTACATTCGGCGAAATATTGCAGTCTGTTTACATTTAGAATTCAGTCGATCGAAAATGACCGCACTACTGGCCCATCTGTCTATGTTTCGGTTCTTTTACGTAATAATAGTAGTTGAAGTTTATCAAAAAGTTGATCTTCATGCGTCTGAAATTTTGCTTGTATACTAAAAACTTATCAGAATTAAAGATAACGTCATCATCGGTTCGATTGAAGTTGATCACCGGACTCAAAAGTGTTTCGTGCGTACAAACTTCTTGAACTGGTACAGAGGTTTTGGAACATAGCATGAATGAGAAGATATCAGATTACAATTTCCGTCCGGCTGTTTACAGTTTCATCTACGGAATCGTGTGTGTGACAATGGTTAATCTAGATGTCAGAATTGTTTTCACTCAACTTCGTTATGTGTATTTCAGTCAATCAACATTGACATTATTCTGATGTTGTTAGTCCATCAAGTATAGTGTATGACCGGTAAAGTGGTGACCAAAATGTTTTGTTACCAAACAACAACCGTCAGAGTTCGAATCCATGTCAGGCAGCTCGAGTTTATTGCTGCTGATTGTACCGTTTGCCTGGGGAATACAACGATTAATAAGTGATAGAGTTCCTAAGCTTGTTATAGTTTAACTCTAGGTCTGCTCACACCATCCAAAAATCACATGAAGCATACATCTGAGTTGTCTTCAGAATTGTAAATGTTAATAAGGGACAACAAACTGATAATTCTCTTTGGATAGTTCTAAAAACGGACTGTTTACTGTTCTGTCTAGCTGATAAACATTCCCGAGCTCGAAAGAAAGAATTGCAGGTCAATGAATTAACAAGGTCACTCTGCTATAGTTAATGGACTGTTGAAACGGGTTAAAAGTCTGTTTGATCTGGATGTATATGAATGGATCCTCTGCATTCAGACTTGTTATCAGAGGCAGCTCTGGGTAAGGCACGTTTGTTTGATATGGTACAGTTGAGAACATCTTATAGCAGAAGCTCACTCTAACAGATTAAAAAATTGCCACGCACTTGGCCTCATGATTTCATTTCAGTTGTTCCAGTAATCGCAGTGCTTTCACTAGGTGATCGTGTTCACCTCCGCGTCTTTGATTTGACAGTGGGTACGACTGAATCAGATGGTCGACTTAACCGTCTAACATGTAGTTAATTTAAAAGTGAACATCATCCAGAATTGGTCGCAGCTTTCGTTGTTCATCAATAATCTAAAATATTGTCTAGCAGGTTTGATGGGATGACAGATTTCGACCTGTCTAAGAAGTCTTGATCGCGGGGTACTGATTGGAGTTAACAGACAGTAACTGTGTCTCATATTGAGACGATCGAGCAAACTGACCATTACTAACAAACGAAAGTGGTTGAGCGCCGATGTATGATAAGTCGGTCTTGCCTAATGTGAGATGAATGACTCAGTGGTCAACATGGTTGCCGCATGAACAGCGTGGCTTGAGTTCTAGTCCCGGCAGTGGCAAGGATATGCACTACTGACGAGCTCTAATGAGATGGAAACCCGAGTCTAACAAATAGTTATTGGAAAATGCGTGTACCATATACTGTACGTATAATGCACTGTTTAAACTGAATTATCCACGGATATGTGCCACAATATCCATTCACCTGCGAAACAAATGTTCCTCCAATCTCACGCGAATGAATCGAAAAGTGTTTTAACAAATTTCGAACATTATTTCCGGGTTGTTCAGGCGAACGTGACTCATCTTCTGTCAGCACTTACCTTACTCTAAAACCAGTTGTGTTCAATCGTAACAAACCCAGAGCGTTAACTGACACAACTATCCATCGCGTTATGAGAAAATGCAAACTGCGTCCATCTACACTACTAGCCTGATTTTTGGATCAAATTCACTTCACAAACTTCCTAATGTCAATGCCAAACGATCGTGAACCGCGGCACGCAAGTAGGCTCATATATCTGGAGTTTCTTCCTAACCTACGAAGACAATCTGAAAAACATCAAAATAGCTTGTCATTTGAGAATTCCGTTCTGTCAGGTCTTTCCAGTCGACCAGTTTCAACTGAAGTTGTCCAAGGGGAAAATTCTAAGGTTATTGACCAGCATACAATCAAATGTGAAGCCTTATCCTGGAGATGCCATTGTCCACTTTTTAGTCTCTGTCATGGCGGCTGGGCAGTATTTCTTCCTGTTTCTTGTCCATTACTTTGCCCAGTAGCGCACGCCATTTCCCCGCCTTTTTACCGACAGGTTTTATCGATCGGTGCTAGAATAAGGTATGCGAATTCGTTAGGCCAATTAACTCTACAATCCTGAGTCTACGCTTGAAAGTCTTCTCAGATATTTTCTATTGCATGACAAATCATTCAGGGGGAACCACTAAAAGTGACTGCACTTGAATCAGTGAGAATTTTCTACTACATATCCAGAACAACAGTTTAGCGAGCCCAACATTTTGATAATAGCAAACGCAAATTGATCTCGCCAAAACGTTTATTGCTCCTTCGGAAAGTGCACTGGTGTTACCCATAAGTTTCAATGCATCGGCTATCACCCCAGCTGGATTCAGCCGACCGACTCTCAAGACACGTCCCCCATAGTCGTCCCGATTCGGCATATGCTTTGCCGGACATCTTTATTCTATATGCCAGAACCAAACCTACTAAATTCTGAGCCAGTTCTACAAACCAGATCGATGCAACCGAGCTACGTGGACTCTATTTTACATGTACGCATCTCCTTCCAAAGTCAAAGGCTATCGATAACCACATCTGATGAACAAACGGAAAATCCAGAATCCCACATGGAACTATATAACAAGCCTCATCTATCTGAAAACTTTTCGAACGAAACTCAGTTGCTCGTCCGACAGTTATCATGGACGTTCGAACACTATTTACGGCAAGTAATTGTCAAGAGAATCTCAAGCCTACTAACTTTCACCCTAATACTCGGTTGTCAAACTCCTACATCTCAGGTGGAGACCATTCTGTTTAATCAACCACCAGCAGCAGCCAATGAACTACCCGAAGAACTAGGAGTCGTCGACTGGATGTCGGGCACGGCTATCTTAGAGATAGTGAATCTAGGAATCCTATGTCCCGGAGGTCCAAGTGCACTCTCAAACCTCATCAGTTGCTGAATCAGTGACAGCTGTTTTTCGCCCCACTGTGCTATCGACTAAGACGCCCTTAGGTCTAGTCTTGAAACCTCCGATGGCTATGATTCTGGACATTCGCGACCAGCTTGCATGTTGTGGGTTAGATCCGTCAGACAACGAAACCGGTCACAGTGTTCTGACCACTGCGTCAATAGATCAGCCCCTGGGTTGTACTGAGAATAACCCATTTCAATCAATGTTTGCGAGTCTAAAGAAATTCTAGAGACTCCATCAAACAAGCCTGTGAAGAATCACTTTACTGCTATATACAGACCACCAAGACGGTGACGTTAAAACCTCATGAGGAATTAAACGGCCG
This sequence comes from Paragonimus heterotremus, assembly GCA_013368495.1. Taxonomy (NCBI): domain Eukaryota; kingdom Metazoa; phylum Platyhelminthes; class Trematoda; order Plagiorchiida; family Troglotrematidae; genus Paragonimus; species Paragonimus heterotremus. Next base: position 6,165 of record LUCH01001970.1, on the reverse strand, counting down.
CCACCTACGTTGATTTTTATGTGGACATGTACAAAACTTTCACAAACGAAGAAGGAGAGACGCAGCAGCGACGGCACTTGATGGATCATGGACGAGTGCCTTTGCTGATAACGAATAGGATCTTCCTCGATTCATTGATTACTGTAGTATAGTGTTTGATGGTCCGGAAGTCTGTGACGACCGTCCTCTACAGAATGTGACTCTCTGTGACCGTATAAACGTCGCTTTAATCTCTGAAGCTGAAGTCATCAAGGCAGCCCTTTCCGGGAAATGTCTTCCACTCGAACCCGATCTCCAAACACTTATCGACATGGATCATTTCATGGATCATGGATCATGGATCATTTCATCCCCGAGAACGTTTTTACTTTACCACTGATTGAGTGACAACTTCCTCCAAGGCTGAAAACTGTTCGCGTCATATATTATATCCAAGAACTCCACCCAGCTCACGTCATCTGATGACTTCTATCTGATTTCTATCCGTTCGGTTGTCACAAGGAGCATTCGTAAGACCTTACTCAATTATTGGGCTCATTTGTTCCTCAGTGGGCGGCGGCTATGTAGCTTCTCCAACCGAGATGGAACATTTGAAATGACATCCATTCTGAGTCGCTTGATGCGACATTCTCATACAACGTATTGCGATTGTTCGTTGGCAAATATTGATGTGCTTTCAAGGCTGTAAACCACAAAACTCATAACTCATTAACGCGAGCAGTCGTTGCCCAAGGTTTATCTACCACTTTGAGAAATTATCTACTTTCAGGATCACAAGTCACGTAAATTTTATTTTGAAAGTTGTGTATTTACCAAAATGATGCGCTCGTCAGTAGAACCCACATGTCTCCACCCATAACGTCTATGATGGCCTAGGCTGAGCCTTTCTGATATTCTTTCGATTTTGACTTTGCTCCAAACACACTGGACGACCAACTGGACTATCTGGCACTTGCGGATGACATCGTACTACCGGCCTCCTTGAGAGACATGCTGGCAATTAGACTGCCATATCTGCAAGATAGTTTGCTTGAAATCGGTTTGACCGTGAATCTTTCAAAAACCCAAAGCATTCCGATAACAGCTTATGGAAGACGTACCACTGCTCTTGACGATCGACCCTTGAAAGTGAGTGGAATCACCATAGTGTCTGCTAAGCCCATAACAAAATTTAAGGCTCCAGTCATACCGTCAAGCTGGAAGAGAATCTTGTCAACAACTGCAACTGCTGATCCGTCAGAAATGCTACACGAGGTAAAAGTGGAGCCTCCAAAATCCCAGCAGGGAATCGAAATCTTGCGGACGCATCTAATACAGAAATTAACCAATCAACTACTTCTCAGCGCCATTTATAGGCAGATATTTGAATCCTCAGATTCAGCAGTGTTGATGGACATTATGAAGTTGTTGCAGCTGCCCAAAGACACATCCACCACTGTCTTTTGTGCAGATAGCAATTACATTTATCTCGCGATATAATGTCTTCAATCTCGTACGTCACTAAATAGATCTGGCATCGAGAAACATCCATCGTCAAGAAAAGCGGTTCTTCAATCGGATCTACGCTATCCCTCATCTAAACTGTTTCACCTCCTTGCCCTCTCATACCGATGTCAGCAACCTGATCAACTATTGCATCCAAGGAAGAAGTAAATAGCATGGAATGATGCTCTGTGAAGTACACACGATGGCACTTGTTCATGACATTCCCCAACGACGGTCACGTCACGTAACTGGTTACGCAAACCAACCAGGATCACTTCTAGCTTTTACATCAAAACGATATAACTTAGAGCTGACGTGTTGCCCATAAAATCCAGTCGTTCACGTGCCCATCTCAAATCACCAGAAGAATCAAAATGTCGATGGAGCAATCAACATGAAGTCATGACTTACACTCTTCAGTTGTGCCTTTTCCCCCATTCTGACAGATTCAGAAGACAGAACATTGTAGCTGCATCACTAATGTTCGAAGTGAGAAACAAGAAACTAGACTCGAGTTTCGCCCACGTTAGAGCTAGTCAGTAGTGAATATCCTTACCATGGCCAGGACTAGAACTCCGGCCGCGCTGTTCATCAGACAACCGTGTTTACCACTACGTCATTGACCTCACATTAGGCACGACAGAATTATCATATGTGAACACAGCCATTTTCACTTGTGAATAATGTTCACGTCACTCGATTGCCTCAACAGGAAACACATTAACTGTCCTGTTAACTCCGATCGACTAGAACTTTTCCCCAAGTTGAAATCACAAAAATCATTAACGTGTTGAGAGGTATTCTGATTACTGATCATTACCTACCTGCGAAAGTGACTGAGTGTTCATAGATGGTGATACAGTCGTGCTTAACGTGAGGTGAATGGCACAGTAGTCAACACCGTTGCCTCATGAACAGCATGACCGTGGTTCTCGTACAGACAGTGGCAAGGATTTGTCCTATTGACGAGATTTCACGAGAGCGAAACTCGAGTCTAGTGCTTCTTTTCGAAAGGGGCCGACTGGGATGTCTGTGGGAATGTGACAGCTGCGACCAATTTTGGGTGATGTTCAATCTGTATGAAAACCAAATTCCCCTACTACTCAAGAGTAAACGGGAAACTGTCAGTGATCTCGTAACCGAATATCTTCACGGCCAATTCATTTTTCGAGTCCAACATCGTTATATTTAAAGACCGTGTAACCTGCATCGCTAGTGTGGTTATTTTTGACTCCAGCAAAATAGAAGCCATAATCAAATTGAATTAAGATAAACACAGTTTCCAAGACAGCTGCCAATGCACATTTGGCCTTATGGTTTCTGGAACCGCTCCTTTTTTTAAATATCTTGATGTTCACTGGTGTTTAACAACAGAGATTTCATACACCTATCATCACACAAATTTTCTCTTCAAATAGGTCTCGCAAAATGTGATATTTCAGACATTAGTGTAACACCTATTCTAGGCTTTCTCAAAATATTCGATTCATATACTAGAGGTGCCTAATACACTTGTGACAGCCATATGTAGGCTTCAATAAAAGCTGACTTCTGGTGTCCTGTACCAAGCAGTGCATTAACCATAAAATTGAATCATCCAGCTCATTTACGCGCAAGCATTATATACCATCCTGGCCAACCGTGTAGATCCCTCAACTGGTAGATGTATGTGTGCCTTTCGTTAAAAATAAATTACCAATGGTACTGCAGACAATATCGCATTATATGTCTCTCCCCAATGTTTTGTTCCATTCCATCTTAGCAAGTTCTGTGACCTTCTCGAAAGAAGAGGTTCTAATACCATTGCAAAAATACGTAGGTTGTATTAGATATAAACGGGAAACATGTATACTTTGACGCGGCCGTCATTAAAGTGACGCAATTTCTTACACTCAAACTGAAAGTTCAACGCAGTTTCCAGTGGGCTCGCACGTACATACGTACGCTGGTTAAGTTGGATGAACTGATAACCGATAAGGAACCTCACGTCGGTTGATCAGTGAACTGGTCGACATCACACCTTTGAAGCTTGACGTTTGCTTTGTTGTTCGCCGTGTTACCGTTATTCCTGGAGTCCGCTTTGTGCAAGGCGCATTGGTAAAAGGCGTTCGAGATGAAGCAGAAAATTGTGTGTTCAGGAGAACCGATTGTCATTGTTGGCAGGGCTTTGCAGCTATGACGGGTTTCCGGTAGTTCTGATACCACACAGTAGGTTCTGAACATGAGTGATTGTAAGCAACATGGTCGTTCCTTCACCCTACCAATGTTTGGACAACTTTCGGTTGCACATGGTCTGACGGACCTTCGCTTGAGAATGGAACGAAGGTAGCATTTTCATTGGATAAATTTCACTGCGATCCTTTCAAAACGACTAACAGTTTCAATCCCAGACACCCAAATAGACGTTGCACTGATTAACTTAACTCTGAAATGTATCAAACAGTCTTCCGGATATGTCCCCATCCAGAGGACTAAGAAGAGTAACTGATGAAGCAATCACACCATGTTTGGTAGAGCAGATTCTTTATTTCGAGTAGTTCTCTTTCAACAAAGTATTTGGAAAAACAACTAACAAGTATTCCAGTCCAACCGATGCCACTTACTAGTCTTCGCTGGACTTACGACTTAGGAAATCAATTTAACAATATTGATCCAAATGGCTTGTTATTATGTTTAGTACGCAATACCAGGACGAATTTGTTACAATTCAGTATGATTAAGTTGATCAGACATTATCGACAGACCGGTTGTGCAAAAAAAGAGTTACGTAAGACATTCACGTGTTTCTCGGCAAACCAATTGATTTTGCTAAATTGATTGGCGCACATATGCTTTTCGCAAACACATTACACTGAACAGACTTCAAACGCTTGTCAATAGTCATGTGTCGCTTAAAAACGTCCCCTCCATTTTCGAAGTCAAACAACTGAAAGTTGGCACCGACTAGAATATAACAAGATTGCTTGTAATTCTAAAATGTTATTGGAGAAGGTGGAAAAAGCAGACACGGAAAAGACCTTTCCTCATGATAGCAAGTGAAGAACCTCTTTCTGTCCCTTAAGCTATCATCTACACAAGTTACAGTCATGCTTCTCAAAAAGAAAACGAGCAAAAATTCAGCTGCAGCGTTCTTATTTGAAGGTATCATTTAACTCAGCCGTTCAGCCATATAAACCTACATCTTTCTCTACGTTCCAAGAAATATTATCTTGTTGTTTTCACTGCAGTTTGTATTGGGATTACAAGCCGGTAATTCCAGTACATATATATTTGTGAAACTAATGCTGACTGAAGTCTGACAATTTTGGGATATTCTCTTGGCAAGAAATGGTTCCCGTGGCACACGTCGAGTAATAAACATTAAAGACAACTCATTTACTGTGGTGCCATACGTATTTATATTTGTCATCCAGTGTAATCAATTTACTCAGTTCACATACAACCCACAACTGTGAACAAATGAGAACCCATTAGAGATCGCATAATGCTAGATAACTTGCTGGTGTACGTCACTATTATTCTAATATATACCACACCTGTACAATGTTTGAACAACAAGGCAGTCTGGAGTGAACTTACCAGCGCACTAGTGTTATTAATTTCCAGAAGAATGTATACCACAACTGAGAGTTTTCTAACAACAAACATCTAACCGTAAAGAAATTATCTTATGTATTCTTGAGAAGCCAAAGCATGAAAATCATTTCAACGATTTCCGGGGGATTTGTATCAAAGCGACCACTGCAAACATGCCTAGCTATGCGTAAAATAACGCGGCGGCAACGTGGAATGAATGGGTAGTTCGTCATCAGCATTAAACAAGAAAAAGGCAGCATAGGTCAGATAAATGGACAACAAATGGAAAAGCAATGAGTCCAGGGAAAATTAACAAGCAGGAAGAGAAAAGACAAAAAGGGAAGATCTAAAAATAATAAGAGAAGACACGAGAGAGAAGAGCCGTTGAGGTAGGGAAAAAATAAGGGGAAAATGAAAACGTGAAAATAGAAGAGAGGTAAAAGTTCAGAGAGGCGAAAAAGGTAGGCAAAGCAACGAAGAGCAACGAGAAGAGAAGAAGGAGAAAAAAGAATAAAAGAACAGGGAAAAAGCATCCAAATCGGAAAATAGAAAAAAGAGAACAGCGACAAGAAAAACATAAAATGGTCGACAAAAAAGAAATGAAAAGGGAGCAGATACTTGAAAATGACGTCCGGCTCAATATGCGAGAGAAAGAGGGACGAGATTATCAGGTTAAGTGGACACGGATTCCATGGGGAACGGTATGAGAGGATGTCGCCACTAAGACAGGTTTGAAAACAAAACCAGTGTGGTGCATTGGTAGAGAGTCGGCGATCGTGTGAAATCCAACGTAACTGGAAAACAGAGTGGATTCAAGAATAGCCAAACGATTGTGAACAGGTGAAGGCAAAAAGAAGTCTGTGGTAGAAAACTAGTTCGAGCCGAAATGTGCAACAAATAATAAATGAAAGAAGAGCAAAAATGAACGACTGTGTAATCGCTATGAATTGTAGTCTACACCAGCGTCGGTTGAACGTGACATGTATGTGGAAGTATTCCGGTCGCGTTGTCACTGTCCACGATTGTCAGACTGACACTATCTACAAAATTTGACGCCCCTGGGTGGGCTCGAACCACCAACCTTTCGGTTAACAGCCGAACGCG
>LUCH01001969.1:96989-109181 GCA_013368495.1 Paragonimus heterotremus | reverse complement strand
AGAAAAAAACTAATCAGATTTTAGATGAGACCCAACTGTGAAAAGTCAGGGCTTCGGCTGGATTCGAACCAGCGACAGAAACACCATGCCTCTACGCGGCAAGCGCTCTACCAGCTGAGCTACGAAGCCATCAGATTAAAAAAAAACTCCGTTTAACAGAACAACATCTAATCTTCTGTTATACACAAGATCTTTCGGCTACACCACAAGATCTGTCAATTCTTAGCAGAGAAGGCGCAGCGTATATAGGATGTTCCATTCTCCCAAGAATAATCGCGCTTAAGACAAACCCTAACGTGATTGATATTGCACTTTGGTCGTTATTCTCAATCCACGACTTGGTCAGTTGTGAAGAAAGGTTGCTTAGAATAGCCATCAAAGGTTGCGGAGTTAATTCAGAAGATAGCTTTTTGTAAACATCACAATGTTTCACAGAGTGAAGGTTATTCGTAACTTTGAGTCAGCTGAAACCGGTTGGAACGAGGAGATTAGTTGAAAATCCCTTGTCAAAAGTACATCAAAATGGTTTCTAGTCACATGCCTTAAAGCTGATTGCTAAAACTGACCGCAGAGCTACTCAGGATAGAAATTCTTTGGTAGGAACGAATAGGATGTTTTCCTTTCGTTTATGTTGGAAGACTTTCCTTGGCGCGTTTCTCGAATGCGGTTTTCCCAATGCCAGGGTTTAAGTTATTACATCTTCACTTCCGAGCATCTCAAATGTCTGCCTATGAACCGCATGCTCTAGCATATCTGTTCGTATGCCGAGTCAATGGTCCATAGAAGTTCCGAAGAGCGTTTAAGACCATCCCAAAACCTGAATTCTGCTGAAAAGTAGATGTTTTTGCTCCGCATGCTCTATTTTGCTTTATGCTTGAAAAACCAGCCTGTTGGCAACGAAATTACAAACATAACTGTTGTGTTTGGCTATTGTTGTGTTCTCCAGTTAACTCACATCAAACGAACTGATCGTCTGAGCAACGTGACCGTTCACCAGCGCGTTCTTCGGAATGCTGGGGTACATGAACAACTGGCCCACTGGTCACACTACACAGCCTGTGATTCCTGGTTCACGTCTTCCGCATACCAGCCTAGCGTTCACCTTACCAGACATTATGTACTGGGATCACCGATGGTTGGGTAGGATTGCGTGGTGATCGAACGACAACGTGGTTTTTGAAGTAGCACAGTGGTAAACATTTGTCTAAATGTCAGAACATCCCCCTTCCTCACGCGACGGGGTATCCGCTCGCGACGTGGCCGGAGGCACCAATACACCATTTCGGCTTATGCTCTACAACCTTATCCACTGTGTGAAGTTACTAACCGGCCAATATTTGCATGAATGTCATCCAACTCATGATTTCAGTACCACTGCTGAAAATGACTTACGCAAGCATTCAGCAGATATGAAGAATGTCTCCAATTACCTTTTGTTGAAGCCATATCCACTATGATAATGACGGAATATATATCTAGATGTTGTAATTGATAATGATCGTGCGTTTTGGCCTGTGAGAGATTATCACCGTAGATCACTTTTCGAGAGAAATAACCCAAAACTACTGTATCCTTATGACTTCTCTGAAATTATGGTATTGTGCTTCTGTGACCTACTACTTGTCAGTAATGTAAATACAATAATAAAGGTCCGTCTCCCAGTGTATGCTTTCTTCAGATGTCGTTAGTTCCAACCGTTAAGCGTAGTCGACTGCAGAATGAGATGATTCAATAATTTGAATAAATGCGGGTACGCACGAAAATAACAATACACGCATTCAGCAGGTGTGGTTCGGAAAGACTGTTAAACACACCGCAGTACATATGAACGAAATCATACGGAAATATTTATCATATTTACCTCCGTTGTTTGCTGTGGATTCACGCGGCGGTGTGTCAAACATTCGTTTAAATTTTCCCGAAGTGTCCGAGCCTGATCTGTAGCATTTTACTTCATCGATCGTGACTTCACACGGACGTGATTGAACAGCAAGCTCAGCTCCACCGTCACACTGACTAATATCCATCGGTTCACCTTGTCTTGTGAGTACGGAATTGGGAACCAGACAACTCCGATGTCGACGCTGCTCTCCAGGAACGCTGGAACAAACAGGCTGGGTACACGCACTCCAAGCAGTCCAACAACTCCAACGACCTGTCCATTAGAAAAATTTTAATCCATTACACCACCACTGCGAGTTGCTAATTAAAACGTTTGTTGTCACACATGTTAAAGTGTATTAAACTGTGGACAAATGAGAAGCAGTCGCATAGTTTGAGTACCTTTCAGTGTTTGCCTTACAGCCTCTGATACTTCCAGACTGAACAGTGGAATTAACATCTAACACTTCCCTTTCGCTAGACTTGTAAGAACTGGGAAAGCCGTTTAGTAGCTCACCATAGAGGATTCTATTGTTTATATCAGCGCTGATTCGTGTGTATACAAAACACAGTGTTTCACAGTGCAAAGCAGATCGTCATTCATCTTTTGAAAGTGTTCAACAGATCGTCAATTTTTGTATGGTAAGAAACTGTCATACTGTTACGGAATAATAAAAAAAAGTCATTACTTTGGGTGACGCTACGTGATTGTTAAATACGGATGAAGAACTCACCGGAGTAATTCACATCATGACATAAGTGGGGCAAAATTAGTACTGCGAAGAGGCATACAAACTGAGTGAGTTTGTGCCATGTAATCACAACTTTTCTAGGCATGCCACTTGGGATGGATGATTTACCCTCCCCCCACACACATTTAACCCCCTGTCCAGTAGGCATTTGAAGCAAGTTCTTGACAGTTAGACGGGGTTGGACAATGACATTATTTCTGAAATGGTGAAATCATATGACGAAACTGGTTTAGGTTTCAGCATTAATACCAGACTGTAACATGTTTTCATTTCTTTGCATACTTCCATAAACAAAATAAGGCTGATCTGCTGACATTTATAAGAAGTTCAGAAACACTCGGGTCGTTTACATCCACAAGGTGGCTGTTTTGACTTTTCTTATGATACGTCACCTAGCAACTGTTGTGTATTCTGTCTACCTTTGCTCTCTTGCAGAATGGTTATGATGCACTGGTGTCCCTTGTCCGTGTCTGTTTTCACAACGATTATACCAGGTTTATTACTGTTAACTTTCAAGTTGAACTACTCATCAGTAAACTGTTAACTTTGTTAGATATACGAGTGGTTATCGGTTCGTCTATTTGTCTAGTGAATAATTACAATATCGTCAGCGACTCGTTAAATTATATTCCTATATTTTTGCATGTCTGGGTAAACACGTTGCGATGATCCACGAGATGCGCAGACTTACACAGGACAGCCCTCGCTCTCACTCGAGAAATAACGTGAAACCGTTTACACCCAGTAACACCAGCAGATTGGCGCAAGCCACGGAAAAGCAGGGATAGTGTTTTCTTCAAATGAAAGGAACAATAAACCGTGCACAATTGAGGTCTACTTAATCCTTTATATAGAGTTTTGTTTTTATATTTTCCGTCGTATGGTTTTGCTCCCAGATTTGAAGTTCTTCCACAACTGTCTCCTTAGTGTGTACGGTACATTCTCATGTCACACAGAGTTATCATTAACAGAAAGAGTTAGGATTACTGCAGCATAGAACAGCAGTGTAACCGTCGTCTCGTTATCTCACGCGGCGTCACTTAGTCTCAGGCTTCTCACGTGATGAGCCGCGTGAGATGGCGAGACGAAGGCTGCGGCAGCACATGCACTATCAGTTAGTTGACTTACTTTACATACAAAGCACTACTTCTGGGGATCGGTCAAAATACCTCCGATACTCATTTTGTATGAATGTTTACTCACTAAACATTTCAACTTCAATCTCACATAACACCATGACATATTGAACTGTTGAGTGTATCATGGAAACCGATGATGTTTTGATATTGTTGGGTCAACTGGTAAGCCACTTACGTGAGACAAATTTCAGTGTGCCAGGACATTAGTGGGGAAATTTAGTTCGCTTCATCTGACAATCTAGTTTTACTTCACAGTTCACAAGAGTAACTTTCTACAAACCCTAGAATGGCACATTATCGGCTTGTTCAGTAACCTCTCTGTTTCCCTTCTTGGATGACTTAATAAGTTGTTTATGACTTATCGTCCAGTTGTCTCTTGAGTGTATTAAGGTTGAAAAATACACCTCTCCAAGTATGGTAATGGCAATCTGATGTCAGAGCACCCATCTGAAGTATACATGATGATATTACCAATACACACGTTGGAAAGGATCGCCCGTGGATTTGGCTCTGCACTGTAAACAGAGCGGAGTGGGATACAAACTGCGGGCGTTAATTCCTTAAAATGTCGTATGACATTGTTACGTTACCAACTATCAGTCATTCAAGCTGCACACCACTTCATAATTACGAGGGTACCAGATGTTAGTATTCGTACACAATTTGCACATATTTATAGGCAGTCTTGTACGAACATACGATCAGGAACTGAAACTTGGATTACTCTTCATGAATGTTCGGGTAAAGAAACAGTTGAGTATATTCGTGCGGTTGTTGAAACGGCTCATACTACGTGTCCTCTTGTGACTCAGATTTTCACAGAAACTTTGCTGCCGTGAGCTGGAAATGTTGGCTTTCGCTTTCACAATTACTATTGCCATTAGATACAGGTAAGTAAAATAGTCATGGCCGACATTCCCATGCAAACATTTGATCAGACCTTGTTATAAACTGAGGATGAGTTGGGTTACGACACTTTCATATTCAATCGAATTGAACGAAATAGTTAATCCGGCGGAACACCTGAATAGTTTTAATCAGTTCTGTTTCCTCATTAATTTGTACGAACCGGACTGAAGACAAACACTGTTGGACACTAACATTTCACGTTTTCTTGTCAGTAAGGAATAATCAATGCCACAACAACTTTCAACTTGGTGCTCATATTACTCGGGTTCGTAAACAGCAAATGGAAAATCAGACACTGTAACCAGAAAGGAACTCATTAAAGCTTGGACTCACGGTAGTCTAAGGATCACAGATAGTTATTTTTGGACACAGCACGAATGTGAAGCGAGTTATTGCGAATGCCTGAGCACATCCTGAGAACTGTATGTTGTGATAACACGCCATGGTCGAGAATGCTGGTACTAACTTCATATTGCAAGCGATTGGCAGAATGTGTCGTTCGATCAATGTAGCTGGGACTAGTGGTTTTCTGCGACTACACTGTCAGATTGTGAGATCCGTTTGTGAACCCCCCTGAGTATATATTCATTTATTCTTGACATCAGTGATCTGCCGGTTCTACCCATGTAATTTTCCCATCCGACGCATAGGGATTATTATACTCAGTATGAGTTGACGCCATTGGGTTGGTATTTTGTTGAACATACGAGTAACTTGTGTCCGTAACAGCGTAGTATCCCCTATGAAGAACAGATCGCCATATAAAAACTTGCTGGAGACACTATCATTTCACCGTTTTTGGGCCTAAGTTTCCCATGATGTATAGTAAAGTCTTCGGGATATTCAATCCTCCACATAGCCATAAGGATTTTTATTTGACGCGAATCTCAGATGGATGTACGAACTTGTCTCACTTTGGTGAGCAGATCGGTCACCACGCCACATTTATACTTCGCCGATTTCAAACTTGTGGAATACATACGTTTATCAGGTCACACTTTATTGAAGCATCAGTCCTTTATTTGATAAGAATGTCAAGGTAAGTTAGACATCATCCACCTATTTTTCACACTATGCCTTGAAGTTAGGCTGGAGACCGCTGAGACGTGGGGTAACCTGTTCAGTGAGCCCTTTTTCCCCTGTTTTTAACGGGAAAATTGTCTCCCAGTCAGGGAAAAATTGCCATATGGGCCCAGGGCATTACACATTGCCATACCGTCAGTTTGTCCGTACTGTAAGTTTTGGAACTCGAAGGTAAGGTCTTTATATAGTCTGCCGGTGTCGGAACAGGTATAGGTTTCTAATCTATCATCTCACAGGCCAATTAATGGTCGTTCTCAGGGTGATATTGGTATAGGGAGGCTGAACATTTATGCAACAAATATGTTCATTGTTGATGCTGATTCGGTCCAACTCGTCGACAATTTTCAGTAAGTATCTGTTACTACATCTTTCGGCTTTTGAGTAGTTTATGTTAAACTTTTGACTAACTATCTTGCCAGTCTGTGTAGAAATGAGTTAGACGTGGCCAACATACGCCTAAATATATTCGTTAACCGAACGTGAAGGTTACGTGGAAATTTGAGGTCAACAAATGTCTGCCGGTTCTAGGCATTGTCATAGATAGCTATGAAGATAGCTACAACAACATACCCAGTCACTGAAGATCTGTATGATGCAGGCAATAATGGAACCTAAGTTTCTGTGTCACATAAACCGACAGAAACAGTTTAGAGGATAATCAAAACTTCAGGCCACATGCACAAGTCTTTTGTCCACTACGGTAGTGGCGATCAAACACGATAGTTCCTCGGAGTGCTGATATTAGGCAGCTATGCGCTAAGGTTGTGACAAACTAAGACACCTACCTTATGTATGTAGATCAGTAATATACAGAAAGAAAAGGAACAATCCCTCCTTACGACAACTGTCACAACCATGAAGAAAGCTGACTAAAATGAATTTCAGTTACTGTTAGGCTCCCCCACCCTGTGACTGTGCCATGTCGCCTCCGTCGTGAGAAAGAAGAAAAAAGCCACTTGACACAATCCTAACTAGCGGAACTGTTCAAATCGGTTGAGACTTTTTTATACCGCTATGTACATGTGCGATCCTAACTTTTTTTTCCCGGTAACTGTTCTCTTTGATGTCTTAACAATGTGTGAACTTTACGTGCCCTATTAATACTTTGTACTTGCCGCCTTTGTCGCACACGTTTTGGAGCGGAACAAGGCTCTATATTTTAAACGCGTCTTTCGGCTTGCCTTGGGAGTGAATACGGGACAGTCGCGGTACTATTCGAGACTGAGGTTTTCGCTTTAATATTTACCGGGACGAGAATCCGAATTTTGCCAAGCGAATTACAATAGCTAGGACGAACCAGTGTACCGTTTAGAAGGGTTTACAACAGTTACATTGACTGTGTGTGAAGATTAATTCAAACTTTCGGTTTGAGCCAGATAATGTTCAACCCCACGAGAAACTGGTTGCGCGTGACATAAAAATATTAAGCAGTGATCTATTCAACCAAAATGTTTGGGATTCGTGACCCTCTTGATAAGATTTATTTATACTTGTTGAGTTCAAAGCAGATCAAGCATCAATAAACTTATCTAAAAATGGCCGGATCAAGGTGGAACTGTTTCATTTCAGTAGTAAAACGGACCTAATGGACACATGTACCTAATCTTACCTGAACAAGGTTGGGTATTGCAAACTTCTTCTTGCCTATCCGCATTCGCTGCATAAGGTTCCCCAGATGGAATGATCAATGCGACATTTGTATGGGATTGTTTTGGTCGCCATCGGTAGCGTACACCACTGCCACAGGGTCGGCTACAATCTGTCCACGCGGACCACATTCCGTCCACTTCTTTGTTGTCTATCCAGGGCTGGTTCACAAAGTTTGACTTTGAGGACGACAATGAGTCATCCGCTGAAGTTAAAGACCGTAAACACTAATCGATAATTACAGATATTTTTAGTCAAAATATTTTCAAAGACCTCTCTTACCATTGAAAGCTGTATTTGTTGCGTTAAGTTGAGAGTGAATGTCTTTCAAGTTTACAACAGTTTGTGACGAACGGACGAAGCTGATTTGTGTTCTCAAATTACCATCTCTAATATTAACTCTCCTAGAACACGGTTCATTCAATGTTTGACTCCAACAATGACAGCTTATAAATGTTTTTTTAATAGTTATGGCTATGACTATGCTATATATACTTTGAGGATAAATGAACCCGGCACAAGTGGTTCAATTTTATATTTTAAACAAGGTTGGACATGTGATCAACTGTTATTTCTGTCATCTTCTGACGACGTTAGGCTAAAAACTGACGACTGGTTTGAACACTACCTGGACAACGAAATATTCTCCAAAGTCTCCCGTGAATTAAACAATGAAATGTACTTACGAACTCATTTTGCTATCAGTACTAATCTTCCCTAAAACGATCAGAAAATGAGTTCAAGATCACGATGGTATACACTGGACACTCACCAATACATGAAGCTGTCGCACGAGATAGCCAGTGATTGCTGGTAAACCTTTGTGAATTTGGTTGATGTATATAGAACGCTACTCACATTTGGCAGCAGCTTTCAAATTTAGATAGGCTTTTAAGCCCATTCAAAAACGGAGCACTATTCACCATTTCCATTCTCATTAAAGCCCATCACTAGTGTGTACCTCTATCGAGATCGAGCTTGAGTAAGAGGTCATTACCGTGAGGTTATTGATCAGCTTTGACGAACAATAGCCAGGTGTCTTCTCGGTACTATGAGGCAACGACAGCGTTCTTCACATATGAATTTGGCTAGACGTGTAGATAGGATAGTTCTGTTGTGGGAGATGTGATTAATGGCGCAGTGTTCAACAGGGTTATGTCATGTGAACGTGGGTCGGGATCATGTGTACACGATACTGCTGAGTTCGGACAAGAGTGAAACTGGGGTCTGTTTGAATGAAACGTTTGTTCGAATATAAAAATCACGATCCACTAAGTGGTGATAACGATTTTTAACAGGTACACAATAAACACACTCTCACACACTAGCTTTCTCAAACTAAACATGACTAACTAACTGTCGTCCTTATTGGTTACTGTCTGGATTACCCGATTGATTCAAAGATTGTTCTGTTATTTTTACTCAGTAGTCCTATGATTGAGATCTCTCAACGAAGTAGAAGTCGTTGAGTTTGTTGAAGCGGCTGGTCGATAGTTCACGGATGAAGTTTCGTCAGGGGATAAAACTGTAGTCGAATTATGAATGACTCACCGGACGTATGACATGTCACCTCTCCACTAGTCTTGTCACTCAAACATTCGCCGGTTTGCATCTGTGTACCGGCCTGCAGTTTATCCACCTCGGGTACGGTAGCAACACATTCAACTCGATATCGTCGTTCCGTTGTACCACTTTTCAAATCGCCGTCGGTCACATACCATGCCGTCCATGAAGAGGTGACTTTGGTTACTGAGGTACACACGGACGTGTGCGAAATAAGATTAAGCGTGAAAATTAGTTTTTAATGTTTGGAACATGAAACCTAAGTATACGGCTTTATGTTAGAATTATTCTCTTTCTACCTGTGACACAATTCATCGATTACGTAATCGAAATGTGCTTACTTGCAAGGACAGACTACCAGTGTAAACGGATAATGAAACTTCATCCTAAACAACGGTGTTCCTAAAATAACCCACAAAAAACGGTTCTAACCTACGAACCTTGCTTGGTTAAGAAAAACAGATAACATTTTATTATGACATTGAGGTTAGGCGGTAAACAATACGAAGACATCTTAGGATTCAAAATACCATGAGAATATATACTCATCTTGATTCACTATAAAGATCTTGAACGAAGTCACTGAATTTCACTTATTTCCTGTTGACAAATCTGTTACACACTCCACACAATGACTCTAGTTAACCACATACATACTGCTTATGATATAGGATGTTAAGCTCCCACAGAGCAAATTCAAATCCTAGCCTGTATAGATTCACTTGAGAACATCAAGATCAGTACGCATTCTGCCTGCATCAACCATGACGATGAGACGCGTCCGTCAAGAACGTCAAAGGTCACAACATACAACTTTGTACAATCAATTGCCTTGGTTAACTCCACGAGTGTAATCACGTGCACACACATACGGGAGAGTATCAGTGGAGCGATGATTGACGGATCGACGACCAATCAGGAACACATAGGTTGAACTCACATTCAAGTTAATCTATCATTGAAGTATCTTATTCTTGCGATTTTTGGACTGAAAATTGCGTTGGCAATTGCTATCCAGCGTAACAAATTTGACGGTGTTGAAGAACTTTTCTAAACATCATCACATCATTGACCATTTTGGTAAGCTAGATTAAGCTTACGTGCGTTTTATGCAACTTCGAGTTTTATTTGGTCTAGATGATCAGAAGTCCGTTATCAACATACATCAAAGTAAATACCTATTCTTGTGGAACATCGTTGGTACAGAACATGCAGTAGAGGAATTTAATTCTGGTTGTATTGAACATCATTGTACAGGCTAAAACACGTCCAAAGTATCTAGATTACATGTGATCCAATATGTTTCAAGACAGTGGACAAATTGTGGTCTGAAAATTATCAAGTTAACTTAACCGCAATTCAATTTCTGTGCTCGACAGTGGTGTCGGTGAATTCCAGCGTGAGCTGTTGTCGAAATTCTGTCGGGGCAGTCAATCCCCTGGGTAAGTTGGTGGCTTCTGTATGAGACAATGAGACGGGTGGGTAACCGAGTCCAAAAGTGTAACTTCCGGGCTCTTGGCTTGGCTTTGTAGCTCAGCTGGTAGAGTGCTTGCCACGTTTGGGTATGGTGTTTCTGGCGCTCGTTCGATACCAGCCGAAGCTTTGATTTTTCACAACTAGGTCTCATTTAAAATCATAAATCTGCTAAACTACTTATTAGTGATGCAAGTTAACAGTTTGCCACATTTCAGCAGACTAGGGTCTATGTTATTCCCTATGATGGTCAGACGTAGGGAAATATAATCAACATCTAATTTTCCTCCAACGTTCGACTACTGACGAAATAGAAAATAATGCGACCACCATACCAATATTATCAATAATTTATTACACACACTAGTGAAATCTAAACGAAACAATTCACCTGGACATTGATTTTCGTTGCACGGCCTTTCCTCATAGGCATTACCCAGGCACAGGACTTTGTCCGAATCTGCCGATGCCGAATTGATTGTCGGAATACTCTGAAGTGAGATCTGATTTTGCGATGACAATCTCCAACCGGGCTCTCTGCGTCCACATTGACGCCAACGGATTTGTCGACCACCACTGCATGCGGCAGAACACTCGGACCATGCGGACCATTCAGACCAGATTGGGTTCGGGAGCTGTTCAGCTAGGCAAACAAAAACGTCCATGTGAAAGAAAATCCGAACTGAGAAGGAATGATAAGTAAATTTAGGGTTGTTCGGTTTGAAGTATCATATAGGAGTTTTGTAGGACTCATTTATATGCGGCTTCCCTCATTTGGTTTTGCTACCAGCAACACACTGGTCACACAAAGTCAACTGTGAAATCCTGTCTGCCATGTATTCGAAAGAGTTAATTCATCGTATGGTAAATTGTACGTCTCGTTGCTTTACTGTACTGAGTTAACACATAGAAGTTTGAACAGTAAAATGCGGTGAATTCAACTAGGTGCAAACGGTTGTTCACAGTGGCTTATTGAACAACTTCAGTTTTTGGCAGAAGACTATTTCCTCAGACGGCAATTCGGATCACCGTGCCAGCCGTATTAAACAATATGAGTACACTAACCTTAAGAACCACAGCTAATGAACATAGAGTATGTAAAGTATTCTGTTTGGGCACATACAAGATTAAACGTAAACAACTTCACGAACTAATCCGCATTTGTTGTTATTCGATTGTTTGAAATACTGAAACTAACCAGGTGATTCCTATGGTGTAGAGATTTCAGCCGTTGTTACACTTTTTACGTCATCAAAACCCAAAGGATAGTAGCACTCTTTATTTTTAAGGGTAATGTCCATACACTACATTTGGTTTTTTTCTGCGTGAGTTATGGCTTTTGCCTATTGAGTTTTCTTGTTATACGACTGAGGCAAAGCCAAATCCGTCAAGGATAGTTAACTTCTGGAGCAACCACTGCTCGTGGGTTACACATGTCGTTAGTGATCCAGCTACAAGGACGACCATACAATCGTCTTCCTCTATGTGCAATGCTAATTGCGTTAGTTTGCCCTTCGTACTCCTGTCCACTCAGATGGCTTATGGTCTGTCTCTAAGTAAAACTGTTAGATTCACAGATAAGACCTACAATTTTAAAGAATTAATTCTCGGTGTCTAGGCACTTCCGTTCCCATAATGGCATGATTCTGCAGGTTTATTCAGGCTTATTCTCTCTTTGAGTAGTACTCTGATGCCACGGTCACCGGCATCCACTATTACGGTGATCACTTCTCTTGCATTTGACA
>LUCH01001969.1:86571-96889 GCA_013368495.1 Paragonimus heterotremus | reverse complement strand
ACGCCATTTACTACAAGTGATGTCTCTCCACACCTGTTGTCAATGACAGGACTCTAGTTTCTTTGTTGTCCCATTTAACGTGTTTCCGATTGTCGCTCTCGGTTTTCGATCTTCTGGACAGTGAAGGCTGTTGTCAGTTTTTGTCCTACATATGCAGCACCTACCTGCATCGCAAGAAGCGTTGGTTTTCAATTATGCTGTTGATGTTGTTATGCAATGTGTAAATTAGCCAACGATCGAGACAATATATTTCTATGTGATATTTCTGAACTAGTGTGTTTACTGCCACATATGAACCCCAAAATGGATTTCTCAAACCATTAGTATGTATCATTTTTCACCGTTTCAACCCACATTGGTTACACGTAATTGTTGGTTGTCTGTTCAAATGGGTTCCTAGCTCATTTTGATATGCTTTAAAGTGAAATACTTCAGCGATGTATAATCGTCTAAATCAGTCAGTCCACATCAATGCATTATCTTCCAAAATGCAACTATCTTCTTTTGTTATCTGGCAGTTAGGAAACTTTCATACGCCTCTACATTTGCGTATACGTTTACTCATTATTGGTCACTTTATTGTGGGCACCACTATTTTCCTGTCGCCCTTAGCAGTCTTCTTGTAGCAGGACTATATGCCGTTTCATTAGGTTTCTGCCTAAAATCGTCAGCCTTTTTTAATAGGACCTTGCTTAGTTTCTTTGTTTTGGATTCCTTAGACAGTGTGACAGATTTGACCATAAAACACTTCCCAATTGTTTACACTTGGTGAATACCATAGTTACACAAATGTCTCTTTCCAAAACTCGTTTGATGTTTAGCGCTTTATCCGTTTAAAAGTCTGCACATGGAAGATCGCTTTTCAATCATCTGCCTCGATATCTTTGCGGTAAACGAAGAGCTGTTAACAAATTTGTAAAGCAGTTAGTTGCAAAAGTTAGATTTAAACCATACTGAATTGGTTCAGTGGGGTCAGGAACTTCGGCTAAGCTAAGAATGCTTGCCCATGGGGCCATCGACTGGGGTAAACAGAGCGATTCTGTTTATCCTGCTTTCGTAATGGTCGGTCAACCTGTACACTATTCACATAAGGCTGTGTTTGACCGTTTGGATAGGATCATTCGGTTATGCCTATTTTGAGGTTACTGACGTTGTAGTTAACACCCTAATCTCACGAGCATGACAGTGAAAGTGAAAAACCACGTCCGGGCGAGGAGGTACACTGTTGATGAGCTCTAGAAAGAATAAAAATTGAGTTTACTGCTTCCTTCCGAGGTAGACTAGCTGAAAGACTTATGTAATTTGGAAGGCTACGATCAAGTATGGGTGACATTCAATTCAAAGTCTTCTAAATCTCCCGACCTCTATTGAGGGTTTGTTTGTGTTTCAACAGATTTTACTATCTTTTCTTTCTGTGTTTGTACGGACGTCTTATTTAAGTTCACCAGATCAGTGAAAATAGTTTGAAGTTCACTCGCAATACTCCGTTTGCCTTTGTCTAACTTGAGACCTAGTGATTAGTTTAATCGCGACCATGCTTGAACCTCGAGCAAAATTATGCTAACGATATTGTTTGACAAGGTGTGGGAAGCTAAGACAATTATCTTTATTCAATACATCAGTAAAAATGCGGAACAAGAATCACTTTCCACTTAACTAATACTGAAGTATGAAAACAACTGCCCAGATCGATGGTTTCGAACGTGCCATTCCATTATGTGGATCTAGCACACCTCTTAGATTAAACACCACTAACCTAAGAAGACTCGACAGAGTGTGAACAGTAGATGCGGACATTTCGTAGAGTATGTGAGGAGCGGCTTGGGGGGATGCGCACTTATTTAATCTGAGTCCGACTGAACACAGGCGGATCGAAGGCGGACGCAAAACTGAAGTGTGCCAGCTGACGTTAATAACTTGAAACTATGCTTCTAACAGTTGCTCATTGTATAGAAGAAAGTTGTTTTATGTTACCTGTGTGGTTCTGGCCATATTACCAGAAGTGAACTGAAAATCACCGTCTACATAACCATTGATTTAAGGGCAAACGAGTATGATTAAGCAATGGGTATTCTGGGCCTCAGAGGGAGGCTTGTTAGGCATACTGGACTAGGTTGTACGTAGTTTACTTATTAAAAACAAAACTGATGTGGTTCAGCTGCGATGCCGACCATCTGAAATTTAGCAGTGGTTGTCAGAATTTCATTTCGAATAACCATTCATCTCGTACCATCAGTTGTAATTATTGCTATCATGGAGGAAGACTGTTCACTTTTACATGAACGTAGTCTTCGGCTCTGTTTGTTCTATCCAACACAATTCTGTTATCCCTCGTGCAATCGTAATCTCCCAAGTGTCATTTTGTCGATAGACTGCGCTGCTAAAAAGTATTATTTCCGAATAAAGTATCCAATCGGTCAACCTTACTATTTTAATAGTTTCACGTTAGCCGAACCATTTTCCATTGACGTTGTGCATCTGGCCACTGTTTATCTCACTAAAAGTAAACCACACGAAAGGCATTAGGGAATGGTGCTTGCATCGTCCACCATTGGAAAAAACCTTTTGGGCGTCACAGTTGTTTCTTACTCCCATTTATTTGATTTATATCCATCTAACACCTTCCTTTGTGTGCCTTATACTATGGGCAGCAAAATAATAAAAAACAAACGATTTCCCAGGAGCAGCTCTCCATCAGGCAAGAAGAAAATCATCACCCAGACACTGCAAAGACACCAGAAATTTATTCGCTACTTGATAAACCATTCAAAAAAGATTGCAAAAGTTCACTCACTCAAGTATAAAGTTAAACTTGACGACTCACCCGGACAAATTATTTTAGGTGTCGGACATGAAACCGTTTCTTTTGCTTGACCCACACACGGTTTACCAGCGTTTCCTGTTGTTGCTGGGTTTAAACACCATCGTCGTCGTGTACGAACAGACGGACTGTTCTCTGGTTTGTCAGGTGTAGCTGAACTCACACAGGCTGGTTCACAGGCCGACCAAGAACTCCACTCGGTCCAGTGACCATTAACCGAACAGTTGGCTAACTGGATCGAAGGTCCGTCAGTACACAGCTTTGTATCTTTTCCAAAGGGATAGGGCGATGAACAGAACCGGTATCTGCAATCACAACCTTGAATCTCAAAGGGACGAGACGGGGAATCACCTAAACTCGCCGTTAGCATCTGACCACCTGTGTTTGTTACAAAACCAGTAAGTTGTGTCTCATCGTTGGATGGTGTGCAAGCCGACCATGGACTCCACGACCCCCATCCGCCATGAACAGAAAACTGTTGTTCGGAAACAGGTAAACTGGGACACGAATCAAACAGTACCATGGAATCATCGACTGTTGTGGCCAAGTTCAGTGGTTCACATCGTTTTTTCGGTTTATTCCAACCACAGTAAGGGTCGTGTAGAGCTTCACAGGATTCGTATCGATGACCTAATCGTTCGCATCTGGCAACCGGCAGGCGAAATAAATGATGGGTTGTAGCAATAAATAGCGTCGTTTCTGAGAAGGTCTACATAATGAAAGTCAAATCAAATGTGAAAGAATATCATAGTGTTATTCGGCATGTCTTTTTCATAAAATTATTGCAAAGGGACTAATATGTAGTTCGACAAGATTATATGGTAACGGAATATGATAAAATTTGACCGTTTATCTGACTCATCCACCCCGGTGGTTTGTTCTGTCCTGTGTATCAAAAAAACAATCTTCTTAGCAAACCAACAGAGAACACTTTCAGGTGATTGCATGGCTCGCCCGGCTGTTGGTCAGTGGAATAACAAAAATTGAATATCATCCATATGTGACCACGCCTACCTTATTCTATAGACTCTAGTCGGCCTCTGTTGAAAAAAAACACTACACTCGAGGGTCATTTATGTTAAACCTTGCCAGTAGTGCACATCCGTGTCAAGATGGTTTCACAATTCTGGTCAAGCTTTCATGTAATAATTGTGTTGGTAGCTACACCTCAATTATCATAACCAGACGCTCATTCACACTCGCCCATGAGTATTACTCAATGAGACCCAAAAACTGTCCTGTTAAATTCAATATAATGACCTTATCTATTCACGCTTTTAGTATAGATAATCAGGTGTCTTGTGTACATAATTTTACCCTTTTGGTTGGCCGATTCAGACTGAGGGACAGGTTACAGAATGATGGAGAGGGAACACCAAACAAATGGGTGCACAAAAATCAGGTTGGGCCTTCCTGTCCTGAAAATTGTCTAACGAATTATGAAAATGTCTCTAGATGAGAAATGAACATCCTGAGTTTTAGAGACTAGTAATATAGGAACCAACTGTGAGTATATGATTACCCTGATCCACATAGGATTGCAAACAAAGTAGTCCTAACAGTCGTGCAAATAAATCCTAAGAGGTACTTAAATATAACCAGTTCACAACTGAGAGTATCACATGAAACACAAGCAGAGTATCGAAATTCTCCATTCAAAAAGTGTAGAATAAACACACTCAGTGCTTACACTGTTAACCTAAACACGTAAAACAGAAACGTTCTTCATAAACCACATGAAAGTACTATAATCTGGTCCCATTCATAAAAATAGCGTAATATTTTGGACAAGTCGATATATGTATTAAACTTACAACACTAATCTTAGCATATGGTGATTAGGGAATACTAAGATTCACGAAAGAATAATTTTTGCCTTCCCTTACTTCTAAAAACCGACCTCTGAACAGCATGAAACTGATTGTGGGTGTTATTATAACCGCGGTTTGTAGCACAGTTCGCCACGGAGGTGTAAAGAATATGGGTTAAGTCGTTCGGATGGAAATTTCCTACCACAGGCAATGTTTTTGTGAACGTTCAGAAATACTAGGCATCATTCCCTGAAACAACAGTCCCCTCAGCTGCCTTTGAATCAGAAGACTTCACTACACTTCTTCCAAACTGGAAAACAGCTGACGATTTTTCCGACGATGTCTGCGTTCAAAGACAGCATTCCAATTTCTGCGCACTTTTTATTCAGTTCACATTGCTTACCAAAGCGACTAAACTGTGTTCCAGTCATCTAAATGATTGGATAGGCCGCCATTTGACACGCAAGGACTAGTGTGAACTAATCACACTACAGACACTTGCGCCAGCAATGGAAATACACAACCACGCAACTCACTTAAAGAGGCAGAAAAGGTTTTGTTAAGGGTTGATAATTATCTACCTTCCTTCTTACAACTTGATTTATTGATTCGCTTGTTGAGTGCCCAACAGCAATTGTGGTATTTTGATCCCCATTATTTCTCATCTATGTTTTGTGCGTGTTCGAGTCGCGGCAGTCACAAATGCAGATCGAGCTCTGGTCACGCGCTTGAGTTTAATGTCCCGTTGTGGTTCTATACGGTATTCGTTTACCTTCGATTTCGAATCTGGTATTGAGTTTGTATTTTCTTCTGCCTTCCTTGTGATTCATATGTATATTTTGCTCTACAGTTTGTTTGTGTCTGACCTACTGAAATCAGAAGCTTTAATATTTTGACCTTGTTGTCTTAGCCCAGACAGTCAATTACGTTTAAATATAGAACCCAGTAAAACGGTCACACTTCTAAAATTTGCGATACAGGCAGAAATGTGCGAGATTAGCTAAAGCTATGTGTAA
The DNA here is from genome assembly GCA_013368495.1 of Paragonimus heterotremus. Taxonomy (NCBI): domain Eukaryota; kingdom Metazoa; phylum Platyhelminthes; class Trematoda; order Plagiorchiida; family Troglotrematidae; genus Paragonimus; species Paragonimus heterotremus. The sequence goes on along the minus strand of LUCH01001969.1, from coordinate 91,241 downwards.
CCTCATCAATAAAAGATCGAATGGTTAGATACATGTCCAAACTCAGAAGAAGTGGGTTCACAATGATTGACTACTTTTGAGTTGAATAATCGCTAGACCCGTTTTTAAGTGCCTTATAACTTGTGCAAGTTTTGCGTTCTGTTTGGAGGAGTAATTTACTCAAAATTAAGAAAAATATTTTACCTCCTTAGATTGACCAGCTCGGATGAGTTCCAATCGAAGAACTCGTTCACTGTTCGTATCCGTAGTTCTAGGTTGCGTACGTAGTACGCGAAGTTCTTCAATTAGACAAGTTTTCCCTTTGAAATGGTGCCATTTGGAGATGATTTGTCGATCCGGGTCCAAAGTGAACATGATCAAATTATTGTCTGTCTTCAAAGTGGTAGGCATCCAATCGACAACCAGATGAGACCATCTGAAAGGTTAAAAACGAAAATACATTTGGTTAGCTATTTGTAGTAACCGATCGAGTTGGTTAATACCGTAAGGTAGACTGCATATATACAGTAATATGGTGGTCAACACATGCACCTAGTGAGTCCAACACGAGGGTTGTTATCTCTGAAAAGTGCGCAGAAAAGCCCTTCTGCCAATACACAGGTGTCATACACATGGACGCCATATATCGTGTCCAAATACACTCTTGGGTTCCGGAAATTTTCGTCAAATCAACGGATAAGAAACTGAATGCCTATAACGTCGCCCTCTCCTAATAAGCAGAACAACATTTACTCCTGTACTATGATATTGCTTGAAGAGGAGGACAACCTAGATCATTTATCGACAATAAACAAAATACTAAAAAAGCGATATGTTTCATCACTTCAAAAAGATTCCCTGATGGTGCATAAAATACATCATTCTCTTTGTGTGCACACGAGACTGTCTTCACTTTACTGGTTCTTAAAAGTTCACACTATTGTCGGTGATAGATAAGCACAATTTCAGAATTTATTACGTTCGCTCCGACGCTATGTGAAAATCCCTCAGATGTCACATACTGTCTGGTCGAAAATTACCGGTGATTCATCAGGCAAGAGTGATGGACCACGGTTGATAAGTAAGGGTAGGTCAAATTACGGTGTATTTTTAGAATACCAATGACTTAACAGAATGGAAGTCGATTGAGATCGACAACTAATAATTAATCGCTAATTAGAGATTAAATGAGTGGCAAAATTGGCCTTTAATTGTGTAACAGTTGGGGAAGTTATAACACCACAGGCGTGGGACAGCTTTGGTTGCCTGTAGAATGTTCATGTCAGCCATCTTGCTTAAGATGAACTCCACTCAGTAAAGAGCGGAACTATGACGACAGACACCGTGGTCTTTGTAGAATTGAAATCCAACCACAATTGGACGGTGATCATATCTGGAGGGTGGTTTCTATAGGACTCTTAATTGTTATAGAAATCTCAGGGGATTGATGTGTTTTTTGATGGAACGATCTCTTGTTGAAGGTCATTTGGTTGGAAACTGCAGTTTTGGCTGTTCATCTATGTACCTGATAACGAGTTTTTGACGGAACCATGTATCAGGTTACACCTTATTTCGATTGATATTGTTTCATCGGAGAAGCAACATACATCAACATTGTGGAAATACAAGAGGTGTGCTTAAGTAATGTGCGCGCATTTCAGAGTACCCATAAAGTGTGGATTCGCAAGAGTTCACATGCGTACACACTGAGGACGTCTCACTGTGTTGTTAAAAATACCAAACTAGGATCCGTGTTGCGCGCGCATTGCGTAATTACTGTTAACTGTCCCATATATACTAGTTCGCAAACGGATTTAAATTAACAAACTGACTGTATAGTTGACTAACCTAGATAGATGAAACTAGTTCTGTTTATGAATCAATAATACGAACTTATTTACTTCTGACGAACACCCACGCTGATTGCATTTTGGCTGTTTCTGTTTGATCCGGTAAATTCTGTAACTGATTTAACGCTTTCCAAAACATAACCTCCACAACACTTAACACCAACCATTTCGCATTTGACGTTTCATGCGATAAAGTCAGTTTGCCAAATCCACCGTCATTCTGAACGACACAAGTTTGCTTACCTTTAATGTGCACATGGATCACATATTTTCGGTTGAAGGGTAAATCGTATGCAGTGTCTCCAGTACAATATACACATTCAACCAAATGTTGTTCTAAAATACACCAAAGCATGCCGTTAAGCTTGTGCATACTTAACTCTGTACATATCAACCTTGAAGGTCAAACGGCCAGTCTTCTTCTGGGGCAGCCTCTGCTTCATCCCTCGTGTCTAAATCTGGATCAGTTATAGGACTACACCCGAACAAGGATTTAGTCTTGTGCAGAGACCATTACGATTGTTCCTTGGGCATATGTTACATTCAGGGCACCAGCATAATCTGCCTCCAGAAAGTTCTACTGCTATGTATCGCGACGGTGGTAACAATCAAGTGTTACGTGAGGATGAGAAAAATACGTATTCAATGGAGCCCAAACTGCTAAAGATGGTAGTCCAGAAAGGTGTACGTGCAATTCTCAATTACTGGAAAAAGCTGTTAGTGATTCTGTTATTGTCTGTTTTTGAAGAATACCGCTTCGCTATTTGGACAGTTAGTTAAACAATAGTCTGTTCCATGCACCACTCACTAAATCTACATCAGCTAGTGAGTGAGCATGTACAGAACAACTTCAGATCTAACGTTGCTGAATATTGTAAGGTTCAATGAGCTGTGGCACAGTTATTGATTATGCGTGTTGGAATGCTACGAGATAAGTGGATGCTACCAGTAACAACATGAATAGCAACAGCAAAAGTTTCACAATAAGTTACGGCTATTAAGTATTATTAAGAAGACGGCGAATTCTGCAGTTTTAGATCAACAGTTCTAGATTAACAATCGAAGTTTACTTCTTACAGGTGGAATTTAATGATGACACTACTATTTTCTATTATATAAAAGAATATGCAGTTTGTTGGGAACCTGAAAACAGAATCTGTCAACTTTTGATGTGACTCACCTTGCTTTTTCTTTTCTCATGATTGATTGGTCCAACTTTGGTCGAATTGTGCGATACATTTGATGATGTTCAAACCAAGTGGCGCGTAAATTCGAAGTTTCGCACTGTTTTCGGCAAAATTTATGAATACAGTTTAACTCAGCAAAATAACACTCTACAAGTTTGGACTGAAATATTGCATAACGAGCATGCCTAATCGCAGAATCGAGCTTTAGAAAGAAAGAAGTAATCTCAAACAAAACTCTCGAAAAAAAACGTAGCGCTAACTCCCGAAGATTTGCCATTCGAACACTTCGTACAACAACCGGTCGGTTTTGTGCTTGCCTTAGATCTGTGGATGAGATGATGTGATGCTCGCACGTCAGTCATGTTGGCGCCAGAAATACCTTCGTTGAGTTTATTCACATACCTACTGTTCATTACACAATGAACGTTTGCGTTACATTCGTGTTAGCTGACTGTTATCCTTCAATATATGATCAATTAATTCGTCAACGTATGGTAAAAAATGAAGTTTTACAATGGCGAGTTACTTAAATATAATAGAACAATGCAAAGTGGCTCAACTTTTATAATGGTAAGGAAACCCTGCCTACATAAATTTCAAGGATAATGACAACAACGCTTTGTATACATTCGAGTGTCTCATGATGTGTCTTATCAGGCACATAATTTACTGAAGTTGTCGTTCAGTCGTGTTATCTTTAAATGCATCGTTTATTTTTTCCATGCTCATTCGATGGTCTAAAACAATAGGTTTACTCGTTCCACCTCTTAAAACAATGCAACTGGGTTCTCTCGAATTAATTCAATCAATAACGCGTGCAAAAACTACGTTCTTCTGTGCACACTATTGTACTAGAATAGGTGAAACAAACCACTTGAGCAATCAGTCTAAACCAGTCCAGGAGATCTATACTGCCTAACTCTGGGAAGGAGGTTCAAAGCCGTTCAGTAGCTTTTACAATGACTCATCTGGGAGTTATGGGATGGTGTAGGACAGCTCCAAAGCTACCGTTCGCAACAATAAGATGATTATGCCGCTCTGCTTCTAAGGTCGAAGTCGCCGCAGCACTGCGCCTGGATTGTTCGCCAGCCGTTCGACCAGACAGTGGAGCACAACTCGTTCCATCCTCTTCATAATGACTTCCTCAGTTAGGGTCTGTTTGGTTTGAAATCTTTTTTTACCTAAAGTGCGTTGAGTGACCGAACTCGGCCTGGTTATCACGGATACGTCACCATTGAAGTTTCATGCATAATCTTAAATCGTATGGACTGGTAAACCTAAACATTGTCGAGGTCTATATTCATCCAAATGCAGAGAGCTTTAAATAACCGAACATTAAGGTCTCAGTTTAACAGATTTCAAAGATTAAACGCGGCTACTATTTTCGGACTCGTTGAGCGGGACGAACCTCGAAAGTCTCGGCAGAAAACAGTTTTCCGTACGCAGAAGGGATTTGTCTCGTCAACCAATAGTTTATCTTGGCTGCCGTGTGAATCTTCACTAAGAATTAGAACGTTTTCTGAAGGCATTCAGTAGGGCAAAGTCTATCAACTTGTATCTGTTTAGTACCAAAATCGTACATATTTTGAAGTGTTGTTTGTATATTTTTTACTGGAGCTAAGGTGAACTTGTTTTTCTCAACCAAAGCCCAATA
>LUCH01001969.1:59475-72537 GCA_013368495.1 Paragonimus heterotremus | reverse complement strand
CACAGTTAAACACACACACACACACCGCGTACATATGAGATATCTTTGAATCGACAGTGCACAACCTGTGGATAGTTATTTAAATATAATTCTGGATTTTGTCGGAACTGAAACAAACTCGCTTTCGGTATGTTATTTTGTGGCGAAGCACATCGCATTGATTACGGAAATTATAGCTAGAAAGTATGTAGGTAGTCGATCTCAGAGTGTGAATCTAAAATAATTTCAGGATCCCGCATGTAGCTGTTGTGGTTTCATACTAGTCAACACAACAATGAGAAACCATGGCAACAACAACAAAAAGATTAGGCGTACATAAATTTGGATTGTGGAACTAGATTCCGATAAATTCTGCACCTGTAAGAATGCAATATTTCATATCTTTGATGTAAACTCATATGACCCGGTAGATGAGTGCTGGAGGGATACCTACATGGAATCTGTAACGAAAACTATGGTGAAACGCTCAAGTTGTCTTGTTCTCAACCATAGAAGGTGAAGTTCATGTGACTTTTTGAATAAGCGTTCTGCTGTCCGATCGAAGGAAATCTGCTAGAGATGAGTAGAAAGATTACTAAATGCAAAATAAATTCGTGCTAATAAACGATTTGTCTTCACGATGAAAGCTTATGATTGGCTTAGATTTGAACGGCATTCTTAACCAGTCAATGTTTAAGTTTGTTCTGAGGGTCATGACAAGCCATCTAGTCAACAGAATACATCACAGTTTGACGGAATTTCATTAAAATCGGTTTTCGTCAAGTTAAACTTTCGCTTTTTTGTGTTCATTGAAGTTCGGGTGTAAGAAGTTATCTCTTTACCGACTGACATGAAACTGTCGTGATAACAAATTATACTAAGTATGTAATGTGTCAACGTTAAACACTTTGTAAATTCGACTGGCTGGATTTTTCAGCAAATCCGTTTGTGCCATATTAGTATTAAATTGTGAAAGTTACTATACTGTCTATTCCAAGTCTGTTTTTGAATCCTACTTTGTTAAATTGAATCGCCAAACAGTTCTATCAGAAAAAGCCCTCTATGGCCTGCAGCAATTCCACTACTTCGTGTTCGTTTCCTATTCCTTCAGTTTTCTGTGGTACTTTTTGCGTTTCTTTCTGGAATGACTGTCCCATACATGATCAGACTGATTTTGCCTTGATATTCGCTGTCACTTTATATTAACCTGGTTGAGAACCCGAAAGTTACTGATTAGATCCGATCGAAACACTATTGCGTAAGATACCATACGAACTACTGTTCGTCTTTTTCAAATTGCTCATGAGTAATCAAGGAGTTGGTTGATCATATTTGATAGATGGGATTCAATGTCTCAGGATCGGTCAAAGGGTCGTTATAGCTTGCACAGAATAAATGAAACCATAAGCTTGCAAAATTGAGTAAGATGACGAAACAGAAAATATTGTCAATGTACGTCAAACAGGAGGACTGAAATGTAGAAGTGAACGTAAGAGAACTAGATTCCGGTTGTTACTGAAAACGATGTATTAGGACTAAGATTTTCTGTCATTAACAGCGTGAACTGTTTAATCAAGACCCATTTGGACAAAAACCGAGATGAGGGATTATTAAGGTGGTAGAAGCTTAATTGTTAAATCATCAGTCGTCTGATGTATTGTGGTTAATGCTCATGTCTGACAAGTTACGGGGCCAGACACTTCCACGCAGTTCGTGTGATTAAATCAACTTGGTCACTCAGGTCTCATTCCAATTTGGCTAACCTTCAGAGCATTGATGTAAGTCACACTGCAGTTGTATTACACTTACTGAATATAAATGGACAGGATTTTAGTTTTCATATAAATTGAATATCACCCATAAATGATAGCAGCTGTCGCACTCCCATAGACTTCCCAGTCGGCCCCTTCTGGAAGAAGCACTAGACTCGAGTTTTATTCTCATTAGATCTCCTCACTAGCGTATGTCCTTGCCGGGACTAGAACTCCGGCCATGCTTTCATGAAGCATCCGTGTTGACCATTGCGTCATTGACCTCACATTAGGCACGACCGAATTGTCATATGTGAATACTCAACCATTTTAGCTTGTCAGTAATTATCTGTTAATAGCACTGTTACTGTCTCCTCTGGAGGCGGTCGGGCAACCCCACAGTTACTTACAAGCGAAAGCGGTTGAGCGTTCGCATATGGTAATTTGGTCGTGTCCGCTGTGAAGTAAATTACACAACCGTCAGTGAGGTTGCCTCAAGGAAACGTGGCTGGAGTTCTACCCCCAACTGTGGCAAGAATATTCACTGCCGATGAGCTCTAATGAGGGCGAAACTCGAGTCTAGTACTTTTTTCGAAGGGAGCCGACTGGAAAGTCTATGAGAGGGCGACAGCTACGACCTATTGTGAGTGATGTTCCATCTATACGAAAATGCACAGGAGTCACAGAACTGGACGTCATTAATTGACAGTCGCGTTATCCATCTTGTTTATTTCATGACTACAGTTTCGCCTACATTGTATGTTCTCGGCAAGTTTAGACGTTTTGTGAACAGTATCTCATCAACAGTTTTGTTTCATATACTCGTGTAGACTGTTCTCTTATCTATTCTGATTAGTGATGTTCAAGCCTGGCTTTGTTTATCGAGTTGTCCACATCCCCCATCGTTGTTGCAAGCAATACGAACTAGTTCGCTGAACGGCTGTAGAGACAACCACATTTATCAAGTCTAGACAGTCTTTTGACTGAAAATCGTTTGTTTTATTCAGCACAATTCTTGCGAACAGCGAGTGCTAGTCAGTTCCGATTTTGCTGTCGATATACAACCCCCTGTTGTTCTGTTATCTGTTCAACGTAAGAAAACGTATAGGAATAGCAAGCAGTTACCATAGTTCACTCTACAGGCTAGTTTCAATTTTGTACAAAACGTTCATTCCGATTTGGAAATCGACGACCAGTGGCGAAGATTTTCGCAACATTGGGACATAATTTACATTCGCATATAAATACGTGTTCACATACATATACTTACAACACTTGACAAAATCAAAACGAAGTTGTAGAAAGGTATTTGAGCAGACAAGCGAATTATCGGAAAACAGTATGGTCTGTGACTTACTAAACAAACGCGCCCAACGCGAGAGATTACCATCTAGGAGAAAATAGAGAGGGATCTATTATTTTCCAGTTGAATCTAACGCAACTGCAATCTGAACTTGTAATTAGAAGTTTGGTTAGACCTGTAAACCGAACTAGTAGGTTTGCTTTTCTCATTCGAATTTGACTGAAAGATTCCATCAGAATTGACATTCGAAGCTGTGTAATTCGTTTCAGGAATTTAGTCTGCTAGTCACTGACTTACGATCTAATCCCACTAAGTTTTTAGGTGATGGTATCGTTTCGGTCTATGAGCAGTCTGTCTAACAATCATAAAGTGACATGTTATTCTTCAAGAATCTGTGAACATATATTTTCGCGTGGATGAACACACATTTTTGTTGCCAACAGGGACTCAAACCGAGATAGTTTGATATAGCATTATATAATAAGAATAGCAAAAAAGCGAGTAACACGCAACTTTGAGGTCAGCCATATTTTTATATCACCGCTTGAAGTTAAAAGAATTTGCGACCTCCATTCCGTTTCAGAACTTCAACACATCTTTCTGTCATGCCCTTATTCTAACTTTCAACTTGTATTTCACTGAGAACATTGCATTAATCTTTCGACTAGTAAGTTCGACTTTTCGACTGTTCCATCTCCGTTAATTCATCGATGATATCACCAGACTACCACATCAGACTGAGTGTTTATTAGTCGCTGTTTCATCCATTGTCTCAAGTATATCACAGCAATCCTTCTGAACTGTTGCAAATTTACCTTTTTCATAATTCACAAACGACGATAGCTAAGCGTAACTCCTCGATGCGTGACTTAATCCTTGCATGACTCGGCGTATTCTCAATCCCTTAAACAAAATTAAAGTTTCCGATATCAACACAGTGCAACCCTTTACATAGCCACATATTGTGAACATCGAGCATTTAAAACAAGTCATTCCAGTCATACTTATCACCGTCCGGACTACTCAGATTGAATCCACTCTTGACAGGCTAAAACTGTTTGTTCTACCAACCCATGCAAATGACTCCAACATGAGCACAAAATATTTCTTGCCGATCATAGTCGAAATTTTTCATAGACAAACTCTAATTCCCTTCAATCTGTTGATTCAAACACCAAATTCCGTCTTCTGCAACATTCACTACTGTTTCACATAGATGGCCAGCATGGCATTTCCTTTTTTCTGACTGATTTGTAAAGCCCCTCCACTTCTGGCACATTTTTTTATCAGCGGTACTAGAGACAATGCAGTTATTCAAAGCGGTTTACTGAGACATGGTGTGATTTCTTCATAGCTCAAATCATTTGCAAGTAAGGTTGAAGTCTCGCGTATCCGGAACTCCGTTGTTTGCGCTCCTATGGACATTCGTAGAGAACGAAGAATTATCGTGGTTAGTCGACTGTCAAAGCGATCCGATTTACAGATGAAACTCATTGGAGTAATGACATATCATTGGTTGATGCTGGTTAATTCAGCCAATATACCGTTGTCCCTTGTTCAGACTTGAGTGGGATAATTTCTGGTCATTAGTATTGTTTGATATTTTGTGTTGAAACTTGTTTGCTCCAAAATTTGTCATGTTTTGCTCACTTACGCAGAACGCGGTCGATTTGCGCGAAGTCGTCAGAAACTCCACCAAAACACTTTTTGTCTTATAAATGTGAAGCAGATTATGATCGTAATACAAAATTACGCGAACTGGTTATCCTTAAGCAGTCACTGAAAAACACAACCAATATGAGAGTATGCAATAATTAACTGTGTGCCTTCCTTACGTTTCCAGACTGTGCACTTATTTTTAGTTCAGGTATTCTGTACATCGATTTCAAAGTTCGACTGCCCTAAGAGCCACTGATACGAAGTTCGACCTGGTTTCTTCAAGTGTCCAAGCGATTGCACACCGCAAGTGGCTGTGATTATCCAAAGAAACTACCTTTAGTTAATATACGTTCTCTAGTATTGGTTAAGTGCGCAATAACCAAGTAAACTTTTCGTTATAGGCCCCAATTTTGGCGAGATTGACATGCTGAACACGTCGGGAACCAATCCTTTCGTATCCATCATATCACGTGTTATGTTGTCCTGTACACCACTATATAAAACGGTTGACAAATTTTGGTGAATGGAGCTAGTGCATGTTTGTTTGCTTTGAAAATCTATATCTGAATATTTTAGGTGCAAGGAGCCCTGAAGCCATGCAACGGAACAGATAACCATGTTTAGTTTCTATAATGTGCATCGACATTGATCAGTTTTTCTTCCAGGTACACGACGAAGTGTTCAGCAAAAGTGTGTCACAGCAGCACCGGTGTCTGGTTCGAATATTACTCTTATCCTTGAGTAATATGCGTCTGATTTTACTGTATTCTAGATGATGCTGATGTGATGCAATTTATGTGATCTTTTGCCCAAATTAGAACTGGCATGACACTATCTATCAAACATAGGCCATTATACACTCCGGCAATACTGATGGCCTCTTGTGCATCAACCACCAAACAGAACCATGGTGCACAAGTGTCCTGGTGATTAAACACATTACAAATATGTCGTTTGTTTTTACGGCTGTTGTTAACAATACTCTCTTTTAATTCACTAACAGATCCCCGGGAACAAATAGCGAAATGATATTCACATAAAAACGCCTTGCCAACGCAGACAGATAAGCTCCCAGGTTGTGTAAGATGTGAATAATTAAACTTGAATAGTTCGTGATATATCTACATCGCATACAATATTATAGTCACTCACCTCCTTGTTACAACGACCTTTTACCTCATCCGCCATTTCCCGAAAAATGAAATAGATCGCATTGTGGAATTCGAAAGAGTGTACAAAAACTGTGCGACCTAGTGTGAATGATAAACAGAAAAAAAGTACACATACAGTGTAACATCTGAAACAAGTCCCGACCACAAATTTTATAACAACTGTGGCCCCCATAAGTATGGACTCCACTTAACATTTACATTATGGAGGAAAAGTATAGGATGGTTTCTCCAGTACTCTCGAAGGTTTTACAAAATGGATTCTGCAGAATAATTTCAAGTATTTGAATCGATAAACAAAGCAACGGATGGAATTAAGTGTTTTGTCTTGTCATCATTTCGTGAATTACTACGGCACAGTTGACCTTTGACTAACCTTCTGAACTTGTTGATATCATGGATGAACACCTGTTAATGAAAAGTGCCGTTTCTTCATTAGTCAAGTTCCAATTTCGGGTTTTTCGCCAGTGGACATTTTTAATCTACCGGTATACTAATCGATAGCTGCGGGTAGTTTAAAATACTTATAGGACAAAGTTCGCTATGAACTTAATTACAAACCAAGGTTAAGTACCGTACATAGAACTACTGACTAACATATGAGGACTGCAGCTCGTGTCACACCCGTTGAGTGATATTATCTCTTCTAGGTTGTATCTTTTCAGTGATGGCACACGGCAAGGAATTCGATTGGAAATGCACAATTTAAGACGACCACTGTTAGTTAGAGACTGGTCACCTACTCGGTAGATTATGTACGGAGGAACTTGGCTCTTATCAACAATTCTTTCAAGTAGTCCGGTAAACAGCAGGACAACGGTTGATCATCCATATTCGTGGACATGTGACTGACAACCCACAGGCACGCTGAAATCAATCCGAAAAATGTAATTCTTAAGTATCTTAACAAGATCCCTGCCTTACCACTGAAATGGCCCTTAGTAATATAACACTCAGTTAATAACACCCCAGTAGCAGTCCAAGTAAGGCACTGCTAACTTATGTATTGTAGAAAGTGTGAACTTTAATGGTTTAATGATTAACAGTGGTACCTTGGCTAGGATGAGGGGAGTGTTAAAGTCATCTGAATTCCTTGACTTGGGTGCTCAATTAGGCAAAATGAAGCAACAGTGTTGGCCACTGAGCCACTGGCGTCGTATTAAGCACGACTGAATTATCATATGTGAACGCTCGGTCACACTCGATTGTGATTAAAGCTCAGATTACCCGATCGCCTGGAGGGGGACAAAATACCTGTCCTGTCAACTTTTATCGATTACTCCACGATTAGTACTTCCCTCCAAGTTGAACTGAGGAATAAACTTGTTGAGCGAGATTTTCATTACTGGCAAGGAGCAGGAGATTTGTTATAAGTTGAGCACCACTCACAAGTGACCGCAGTTGTTGAATTTCCATAGATTTTCCAGTTTGTTTATTCTGAAAAGTATGCAAACTACCGACGGGATCTATCAAGTTTGAAACCAGGTGGTATTGCCTCTTTTCGTGATTGAAAATTGTACGGGAGTACAACAATTGCTGTCGACCGTGAGTGGTGTTCAACTAGCGACAGCCAGACACCTTACTATTTACCAGGAATAGGCAGTAGTTGTGTTAACCACTTACTGTCCTGTACAATCCAGTCAAGACGCGCTGCGGTTTGCGCAAAGTATGGTACATCCGAGGAAGCAGTGCCTTGCTCTATAAACCCCGAAGATACGCTTTCGATTGCAGTGATGGAGGTGTCACCTTTAATGAAACGGGTTCCCATGTACAGTTGACGATTCGTGGCAGCAGTGGCGACGACTGGCTCGTTGGGCATGGCAGGGCATTGGTTTAAACCGCTCCAAACGATTTTAGGAGGTCCGCGCAAGTCAGCCGCCTGGAAGTTAGGAAAAGGAGTGTTAGGATTATATATAAAATGATGCACTGTGTTGAAATGAAGCTGTCGTTAATCGGCCCTAGTTCCCAGAATGTCTGAATTATATCTGGAAAGATGAAGACAATAAGAATATCATACTCTACCAGGTGAAAACGCCCTACCTCAAATCAACTCAATGGGTTCTGATAAGAGACTGATAAAATGTTCTAAATGAGCCTTTTTGATCGGGGATTAACATAAGTTGAATGTAGTTCACAACGTATGAAACAATCAACTAAAGCAGTTCGGCAAAGTCTCAGAATGTTTTCATTAATGCTGTGTCTAGTTGACATATGAGAAAGTCCACTGGTTCTTTTGACTCCTAACACTGATTCAACACTGTAATAAATAAATCCTCACTGTTTAGCAAAGCTTTTTATGAGAATTTTACCTACTTTAAGAGCTACAAGTTATCACATCGTAATTGTGTTCTCACGACAGACTGTGGCCAATTGTTTTCATTCCTTAGCCAATGGTCATTTGCCAGGGACTACCCACTGAACTCAAATGGAATGAGTACGTGCACATTGTGTTCACCTACTTTCCTGAGTAAAGTGATCAAGATGGGCAAGCTGAACACCACATATTAATTCTTCTAAATACGTTGTTCTTACTCTTGACAAACCTGGTTGGATCTGTATGATGATGAAATCATTTCGAATAAACATTAAAAAGCTCGAACAGCTCTGAAACAGCATAAAGAACGAGTATTCACATTTGCTGTTTCTGATGAGCAATAGGATATTTTGGCTTTCAAGTAAACTGAGTATCACCCGCAATTGATCGCAACCGTCGCACTTTCATAAATTTTCACATCAGCCCCTTACGAAAGGAAGCACTAGACCCGCGTTTCCTTTCTGTTGGAGCTCGTCAGTGTTGCATATCCTTGACACGGCCAAGACTAGACCTCCGGCAACTATGTTGACCACTTTGTCATTGACCTCACAGTGAGCACGGCTGAGTCATCATATGTTGTCGTGACTAGTGCTCAGACTGCCCGACCGCCTCGAGATAAGACACGATACTCCAAACAATGAACACTCGATCTCTCCTTAAGCTGAGACAACAGAAATGTTTAGTAATCAAAATATCACTTCATAAATTAATCATACTGGATGGTTTGACCCTATGAACAGTCTTAACAATATTCAACTTCCCTGCTCATCTATGAATGAAAAGAAACACAGGACTTCTGACCACATGTAGGGGAAGACGTTGCTTCCATCGTGAGTGTTAAGAGAGTTATTAGGCTCGATGTGAATTTCTGCACATACTTCCTGACGACTTCAAATTGAGCCTTATTATACTGAGTATTTGAGTGCAGAACTAATACTGGCTTAAGAAATCCTGTAGATATCAGGTCACCTTTCAGCACACCTTTGCCAGCTAACTAGATTCAGGTTACTATATAGACAGAACGTGTTATCATTTACGGCCTGGTAGCTAACATTTTGTTCACCGTTGATGCGTTGAAAATTTGCTCCGTCGATGCCTAAACAGTGGTCATCTGGTGTCGCAGTTCTTTAGGCTGCCTCCTTGAGGCAATCTCAAAAGTCACGAGATATTTACGCATTCTTGCGCTTTATCCTCGCTGTCGGTCCGCATATTTTCCCGTTGTGTCAACATGCTGCTGTCATGTGTTGGCACACTACACACCGGCTTGTCATCCCATTCGAACGTTTTCTTTACGGCAGTTTTCTCCATATCAGTGAACCATCTAACAATTTTACTGACCGACCACAACAAATGTAAGAACGCATTCATCCTTCCTCCTGTACAGACCCACTCCTATTCGAGCTAAAACAATTGCACGCCAGTAAAACCGTACTGTACTTTTCCATAAGTGTTTATTACATGTTTTCGTGACACACATTCTATTGATAAACATATGCACAGGAAAAGCCAAACACGATACACCGTGTTATCGTGATATTTCAGGTGTAACATGAGTTTCGTTTGTGTACACGACGCACACAAACTTTCTTCAATATACTAAACAGGGAGATTGTAGTTTTCTTCTTCTTTCCAGAATACCAACCTGATTACTTCCGAATGTTTGTTCCCACATTGTTACCCTGTACCTGATTAATTTAAATAGGTATTTGGACACAGGGCACTGGGTAGTTGAGTGGTAACTACGACGAACTGTACGATCAGTCACATGCCTACGGGTATGAGCTCTTATGATCTCGATTACATCTATCCGAATTTAATCGAATTGGCCTTAATTACTTATGCATACTCTGTTTGGTCACATAATAACAGATGCCCTGTGATATTCACGCCTAAACCTGACAAAGCCAGTGTATTCTACTTTCCATTTGGAATATTAGTCGTCCACTTGTGTATGTTCTGCCCGCAATAATAAAACTTAGGTCTGAATCGTGCGTCACTTGTTATACCTCGATGATTTTCATAATCCAACTGGAGCGATACTCTTCTACATTGTATGGTTGACCGAAAATCTGATTTTTACTACTAAAACCATATCGAGTTGAACCACATGCCAGCGAACCACCTCCAACATTGAATGGGGAAATGTGAAAATTACACAGTTTGCGCGCTTTTTGTTTGATTTTGACGTCTACTACGAAAGCCTAATTTCGTTGATGTACAAAACGTTCTGTTTTTTAAGTAATCTGATCATGCAGTATGGTTGTTCAACTGCTGAAGTTCATGTAGTTCTTTCCATTGATGTATTCCTATTGGGTAAATTGCCGAGTGTCTTTGTACACATAAATTCACAAGTAAGTACAGGGACGATTGTGCCGGGCATATCATTGAAAGTTTTGGGGTAGGAAATAACGAACACACTCCGAAGTCATTGTTCAAACCGATAGACAACAGAAAACTCGACCACAGAACCGCAAACGACAGCCGTAGTTATCGTTCCCCAAAACACATGTTTGTTGATTGAACGTCGCGTTGTTTTAGAGTTTTACTCAGTAATTTAGTTTGTAACGAAGACCATTAATAAGGATAATCTAAATCATGTTGTTCAACCCGACCGTGTTTTAATGCTATTGTTATTGATTTAAAATCCTTGTTGCTTTGTAGGTTCTGTGTTTAAAGTTAAATCTCTGAGTGATAGCAAAGCCTAGGTTTCTTTGTTTCTTGATTTGGAACTTCCAATAGAATGAACATCTTAAGTTTAATCAATCGAAAACTTGGTCTGCCGTCTTGCTTACAGTCTCCAAGAAGGTGACAGTCATAGGATTTATGGTTAAGGGTGACAATGCAAAGTCATGATTAAACAGCATCTATCTTTGGAGAACGAGGAGTCCGATAGAACCACCAAGGTTGGGGAAACGTGTGTTCGAACTTTAACTCACCTGGCGTAAGGAACATTCAGCAGCAATGCCATTGGTCCAACAGGTGTAGAGCCCAACACGAAACACACTGGAGGTCACAGTACGGAATGCATCGTTTACCGGGAGCAGCAGTGTAACAGAGTTTTGCGCGCAGCCATTCTGTGAACGATTTGCCAAGGAATTTAATGAATTTCAATTAAGAATACTCCTAACCATTTTATGAAATGTCGTGAGAATCGGTTAACTAAAACAGTCCATTTATTTTTGGAGTATATTTTTAACAATCCGTTTTCAGGCAATAATTACCTCGGAGACAGAGTATCGTCCCTTCTGATCATTACCATACGTTGCACCGGAGAAAAACAATTTGTTTTTCAATGCAGTAAATGTTGTCAGGTACCATAATGTTCCGAAAGAATGGACTATATTACACATAATTATCGATAGCCAGTTAAGTGGTTAGCGAATATCAGCCCAGTCGAAACCATATGTGCACATTTTTGATTAAAAAAAACCAATGTACCCTAAACCAAAATGAAGCAAAACACAACACTGTTTGTCTGATACCAGTCGGGCCACACAGCACGAGTGGTTTGAATTAATCATGAACAACAGCGGCATAAGTGAACGAAATACAGCGTTCACGGACTTCGTCTATATTTCCTCAAATGAATGACTTCATTTAAAGTCATTATCTTTTATGACAAACATTACGCATTGTTGGAAGCGCGGTATGGATTGGCTACTTTCATGACCTTCACAGCGAGTGCTTTGTCGTAAGGACAAAAGCGGTTACCCATCTCTCATACTTCATGTAACTACTGGCTTTCGTGATCGCTGTAGGAGAAGCATTATAGGACGACCGTAAGATACAAGATCAGCAGTTGGTGATGTTTTAGCGATTAGCATAAACTACTTATTCTGGTAATCAGTGCTACCCCCTAAGACTGATTTAACCGTGGCTAACCTGCATAAGCTTTTCAAATCCAAATGAAACTGAAATTCCGTCACATATCGCTGAGGTGACAAACTTTTCCGTATGCGCTGGTCAACGCCTCTAAGGTGTGCTTGAAAACGGAAGTGTCAGTTCCTGATTACGAGTATTCACAAACTTGCTTTATTGAAAGGTACATTAAGACGACAGGACGAATAGTCAGATCTGTTGTCTGATTCTCAAGGTAGCGCATTCAGAGTCAAACAGCCGGTTTCTCCTTCCAAAAGCCTACATACGTACAGTTTATATTTTGGGTATGGAGACAGGTACATTAGCAGAACCGAGCGTTGGTTGTAGATGACAGTTAGTGACCACGTGGCGGCTTGGATCAAACGTTAGACTACACAGCAAGCGGATATTGTACCAAATGCAGCCACCATCACCACTGTAGCCTGGGTCATTTTCTTTATGAAGTAACTGGCATGGCCAAAAAGGATCAAGGGCACTTATATGAACACCAACCCGCGCCTTCTTTGATACGATAAAGAGGCTGTTATCAGAGGGAACAGGCCACCACGGTACATTTATAGTGGACTGGTTGCTGTCTTATCTTTAAGCTACTGATAAGTAGTTTGACAGATTTGACAAATTAGGAGAGACCCAATTGTGAAAAATTTGGACTTCGGCTAGATTCGAACGGGCGATATAAACAACATGCCCAAATGCGACAGATGCTCTACCAGCTGTCCTGACAGTGGTAAACGCTTCATATAGACTGATGATCGTTACTTCATAGTGGTTTATGCTGCGTTTTGGATTTGATGTGGTGAATTCAACAGTTTATAGTAATCACCAGCAAAGATGCAACGAAACATGTTATGACAGTAACTATGCAACGTAGTGTTTCAACTTCATCTCTTAAATTCTATTTTCAGTTGGTCTTAATGATATGGTATTGTGTCAAATACATGCTGGTTCTTTCATTTATAACGACCTACTAGCTATTAATAATGGATTACGGTAGAGAGTGTTATGGTA